>OX442349.1:26353482-26538102 GCA_949357725.1 Hyperoplus immaculatus | reverse complement strand
TACTAGAACATGGATACTGCTAGGCCTAGTATTCTTGCTTTACTTTATACTTGAATCTTTAAAAACCTCAATGGCTGAACACACTGAAAGCAGAAGTAAGAAAGTACACAAGAATAGTTTTGCAATACAAAAATCGGATGATACACACACACTGTGGAAACCAGAATAGCTTCAGACTTATTTTTAAGAAATAACACGTTGGAGTTTCGGACAGGAGGGTGTTACTTGTTAACTCGTGGTGACTGGCATTACATGTATGGTTCCCAGAATATCTACCATTGTGTCCTTGAGCAAGACACTGCTGTAATGTCTGACCCTGCGCTCTGACCCCCTCCGAAATGTGGTAACTTGAGAGGGGATATGCGAAGAACGAATTTCGATATACCTTGTGTAAATTGACAAATAAACTTAACTAACTTGGCTACATAACTGCATCATTTCAGCTGGACCTTCTCCCAAATCTCAGTAGTTGAGCTGTAGCAACTGGCTGGTCCACTTTCACTTACAAATGACACCATGATCAGCATGACATGACAATAGTATCAATAGTTGTAGCTGAGCCTAGTCTTCCATGTCCATGTAACATTCTACACCAAGGCCAACCAGTCACTCAGTATTTTGCAGATGCAGTCTATTTTCTTCTTCGGTTTGTTACATTTCTTTAAAGTGCTTTAAGGATGAAAAAGGTGTTGCCTCTTAATATCTCCTTACTTATCAATTCTTCACATTCTGCATTTCCCTCTCATTATTAAATGTACAGAAGCACATAGTCTCCGACTCCTACATGATTTCCTCGGTTCTGTATTCCCCCAGAAATGACAACTTTTTTTAACCAAATTTTTTTGTACATAAAACCGAGATACAACGTAGACTCAATTACAGTTTTACGACCTATTTTGTTGTCAGAAAGATCAAGCTACACACACACACACACACACACACACACACACACAAAAACAGTGATATTTTTCAAGCCCCGACTATTAATTGTAACATCTGTAATATGTTTGTTCCAAGTGACAGATTTACAAAGGGGAAGAAAAAAAAAACAGTTATTTTCCTGGAAGAGGATAGTATTTTATTTTTGTCACATTTCTCCAAACATGGTGGTGATATCATATTACAGTTTGGTAAAAGATCAGTGGTACATTGCTAGACGATTACTAACACACCATACCTCACAGAGAGAGAGCGCGTCTCTGAAAAGAATCCCTGGCAGTGTCTGGTTTTAGCAGAACACAGCTGCAGAGACTGAAAATTCCTGCAAGAAGCCATTGTTGGAAGACACTGCAGGGTCTGTTGAAGCACACACAGTAGGAGTCACAATGCTCTCATTCAGTATCCCGAGCATTATATGACTGGTTCTCATTCCTTTGCCCTTGCCACTGGATTATTATGAATATAGAACATTTGAAATAGTAAAGAAGATCGAGGAGAATCCGGCCTTGCTTCTGTTACGACAAGTAATCCAACTAAATAGAGAGAGACAGCAGTGACATCAGATTTCAGAAAAGATATCGTAAGTCTACAAAACACAGTTTGGGACATTTCTGAATGAGAGAACATGTGGAATCATCTAAAAAGTGACGTGCAAAGTACAAAAAGAAAAAAAACCTGTGTCAGGAACGTAAAAAATAAACTTCCTCTCAACTTCCTTAGTTTAAGCAATAAAACCCAAGACTACCTTAAATCATTGGTGACATTCTATCCATCTCCATTCATCCTATAGAAACAAAAAGTAAAAAGGTGGAAAAACTGGTATATAACAAATGATCTATCCGAGTTAAAATATAAATAAAAAAATCGGGGTAAAACTGGAATCACTGTTCTGACTTTGCGTGATACTTCAGGCTCCTAATAGACGTAGCTTTCAAGGAAAACAGTCCATCACTGAATCTGAGAGATCCCTAAATGGCACACTCACTCCTGATGATATAACAGTCGATGGGACACCAAACATCCACATGACAGACTAATCTATTAGATACACAGCAGGGCTATCATTCTGTGGAACATTCAGACTCCGTTATCTCGTAGCGCCATGCTGAAAGCCTCTGTGTTTTGGGATGAGTCCGGAAAAAGAACAACGCGATCACCATCCATCTGGCCTGCTGTCATTGTACGCCTTAGCTAGCGGATGCGTAGTGGACCTTACATGTGCGTGGCTTCCATGGTGCATCCCCGCCAACATTCTCCTGACCTTCAGCCCTCACTTCCCTTCACAAACAGAGGGGGGGACGCTCGGCAAAACAAAATCAGCCCACCCTCATCTGTCCCTGGCCGTAGAGCAGAGAGACAGAGCCAAGGGAAACTAGTGACCTCCCTGTGAAGGGACAACAGAGTTAAGGCAGATGTGCTTCCCATGTTTTAACCCTTGCATTGCAGTCAAGTTACTCATATTTATTATTTAAATAAGTATACTTATCTAAGTCCACTAACACACGCATGCACACCTACAGTGTTACTTGTTTACAACTTCCAAAATAGTTCAAGTCATTATAATATGATCCTGATTCTTCCCCTCTTGTTTTCCTATGTAAGCCATTACCAATTGACTTCGGCCATGCACACACATAGATTTTTTTTTTAAAGCCTTTTCACCCCTATCTTTGCAGAAAAATGCACGACAGTGATTTGAAAAGTCTGACAAAATCATGTGTCACGTCAAACACATTAGAACAATATTGGGAGGATGCGCAATAAGCAAGTTCTTGAGCGAGAGTGGCGCATGCTCAGTAAATGGAAACATTGCCATGCACAAAGTGGGGTCATGACGCCAGCGTTTCTGAAAACCTCTGGTTCCCCTTAGCCCATGAATATAGGCAAAACTGAGGTTTCCAAAATCCTCCACTTTGGCCAGAGTTTCAAAACACTTTTGTCTGGTTGTGATATTTGAATATGGACAAAAGGCCAGACCCCACAGGAAAGAAATATGGTTACGAAAATACCAGTGTACGTGTTGAGATGGCCTTAATCTGCTACCAAACCTAATTGTAGCTGTACTACAGTTGTCGATCAAATAATCACACCACATATCTACGTTTGGCCAGTTTTCCCCTCTAACTTTGCAGCATTTAGGCTACAATCAGGAATAGTAAACAAACAGTCTACCTGTTACTCAGTGGCAGTTTGAGAGTAGGTAACTATTGCAAAAGTGCCAATCTCCAAATCCCAGGGATTAAAGGCACAGAGAAGCTGCCAGGTGGCCCACAATGCCTGCTAGTTGACACAGTTAATAGGATATTAGCCCTCTGCGAGGCAAACAGGAAACCTGAGCTTAGCTACCCTGAGGATAACCACTGCAGTTCTCACACTTTCACACTGTTGGGCCAAATAACAGAGAAGAGGTCAGAAGTAGAGTCTGTGCATCAGGTTGCTTTGCTCAACAGGTCAGCAAGTCCAACACGTCACACATACACATTGACCTAGTTATTTGTTTTTTCTAGTTTAGTCAAGGAAGAGATATGAGTTAGAGAAATGCAAAATGGAATGGGGGACGTTCTCACCGCTAAACTAATTGTCTGGATAGTGGTAAGAGAGCTTAGGGAAGGTGGTATTGCTTTTTTGTTAGGTTTAAGTTAGGACAGTTGTATTCAAAGTCAGAAACAGCCTTTGTATCAAAGCTTCTTTCATTCCCTCTCAGTCTTTTTGTATATTGAATGTTCAAACGTTATACAATGAAAGATTTGCAAACAGTACTAATATATAAATATTATGATATCATCAGTATGGTTTGGAGACCTGGCAGGTGGCTTCAACTAGTTCTGTGGAATTTGACTTCTCGGAGAGTGAGAAAAACCTCTCGGTTTGACATCGATTATGGCTGCACGCTCCTCGGAGTGAATAACAAAAGTAGGAACTGATTTAGAGCAGTGAGTCAATGTCCATTCAGCCTGAACAACAAAGCCAGATTTCTGGAGAGAGAAATTGCTAGTTGCTTTTGTTATATGGTCCCAAGGCGATATCATTCATCTCTTTAACATTATTAGACTGTTTGCAGTCTACGTTTCCTCCCTGGCTTTAAAACTCTGCGCGCACAGGTTCCAGACATGTCATCAATATTAATGAGGCCGGCTGCTGGCTTCTCTGGGTCGCTGTACTGTCTGCCAGCCTCCTGGTGCAGGCCACACTGTATTACAGATTGCACCCAAACAAACACATGTGATAGGAGGGTCCCTCCGGATGCACTGGAGCCGTGCCAGCACTTTAATGTCGTTCCCACAAGTAGAAGGGCTGCTACGGGGCTAATGTTAGCTCTACTTCCCCACTCGACGTACATGTCAGCTGCTCCGCTTGAACAGGAAGGGGGTTAAGGTTTCCTAGAGCAAGCTCCCTGTCGCCAGCAGCAGAAAAATCGTCAAACCAAGTATGCCACTGGGGTAGGTGTATGTAGTAAATCATAGTACAGTGTGATTTACCCATCTGTGCAAACCTCTCGGTGAACGACTGAAGCTATCAACAGACAACTAGCGGGGTGTGGGGGGGGCATTCTAGCAACAAGCCCCGAAAATACCGTTGTTGTTTTCACTTAAGTTAGTCTAGTAACCCACAAAAGACCGACTCAAATGTTCTTCAGATAAACAACATTAAAAAGGTGGGGTCAGAAATGTTGGGGAATGCTTGTTGTCAAAATCACTTCTTGTCAAAAAGAGGGAATGTCTCCTCACGAATGTGCATGTTGCTTACAACGTTGGGTGGGCCCCCTTTGCTTACATGCCCGTTTACAGAGCCTAGGCTGTGTATTAACCAGATTTTTGTCAGCGCACACACAGTAGGGAGATGTAGCGAATCATGAGGACATATTGACTGACTTAGAAAACAAGCGTTCTCCAGAACTGCTCACTCCACCTTTAAAAGACAACTTCTCTGCAACAACCCTACTCTGCTTCCATGGGAGACATTAACATCTGCACCCTTCCACTACTGAGCAGCTCCACTTGAGCTCACAACAACAGCCATTGCTCAGAGGCCCCTTCACAGCAGCTGATGAGAAAACATTTGCCTTTTGGTTTATTCACTTTTTCCACAACACACTCAGATTTCACAACAGACTCGACAACACAAACCAGACAACGCTCTGGTCACAAGCCTGCATATGTTAACCTTCAGGATACTGCGGCCCACTATATAGATGTATAGCAGTTACTTTTGGATGTGCAGCCATGCCTGTGGTTCCACATCACAGCTAGGTAGCTAATACTTGTGGATGGGGCAGCTGTTAGCCATGCTGACAGCTCCTTATCCATCTGGCCCACTGACGCTTCAGCCACAGCCCGACATTAGCCCTCTCATGAAGTCTATTTCAGCCTCCGTGGGCAAAACAGCTGCCCTACGGTGCACACCGCACTGTTTTTAGACACTCCAAAAGGTTTAGCTCAAAGAAAGAAAAAAAATGTCCTCCCCTACATCTGTTGCAAATGAAGCAAAGGAATGCATTTCCCCATCACCCTCTGACCAAAAAAAAAAGCAGGTCAGGAAATCCGACCATTAGTAGCAAAAACATGTATAAAAAATGTAATGTCATTGTGTAAAACATATATTATGTATATATATTTTTGGAAAGCAAGATTGGGAGAATCTCCACGGAAGACATTCCACAGAGCAGATAAGCCGCAGTAGAGCCTGAGAAGCAGCAGACGGGTCGAGGAGGTCAGTCCAAATGACGGGACATGTGCCGTGAGCAACTGTGTGACAGGAGCCCAGCCAGGCTCCTCTTGCCCACAGAACACAAGGAGAGTATTGTGGCAGGCCTTGGTCTCCTCATACCAGCACACAGAAAAAACACACACACACACACACAGACTCTCGCACATGCAGCTGCATGACTTTGTGAGAGGACGAGAAAAGTAAAAGCTTTGGCTCCCGTTTATTATTATGTTTCTCCTTTGCTTTAATACTTTGTAGGCAGCGGCAGGTCTTGGTGGTTTGAGGGTAATGTTTGGTTTCGTTCCCCACAACTAATCCTGTCTTGATCCCGTTTTTTGTTCTGAGGTTGGAACTAAACATACAATTACTCTGATTCTCAGTTATCATAAAAAAGGGTGTTGAGGAATTATGGCCAATTCCTCTAGATTGTATTCTTTGGCGGACTCTACGCTTTTTGAAGCAGTAGTGAAACGTTTCCTGTGGTTGCAGCACACCACTGTTGATGATAGAACCCAATACTTCTATCAGTCAAGAGGCTGGTACAGTTGGTGAACAGCCTGGCGAGTATTTTAGGCTAACCCTAACCTGTATCGTCATCACAGACAGTGTAAGTAGCTTAAGGTTCCAAAAAAACAGCAGACAGGCGACTCTTATCAAGGACATACTTGATCACCCCACAGGTCTGTGTGTCATATGCAAACACATGTGCCTCAATCAAATAATGTGTTTACAGCTCTCTAAAAAAGGAATTTATTCGTTATCTAGGACTTCTAAATGGACACATGCTTATAAATAGGAAATCCCATTTCTAATCAGAGCCTTTTCACAAAGCATACTGTATGTGCCTCTGAAATCTATAGTGCGTAACCTTTCCGTATAAATGATGTCGATACATTCAAGCCATCGCCCAACGAGTTGACAAAGTTGATTTAGCCTATCAGCTCCACACAACACTCTGTTTTCTTCAGTATGGCAACTTTAACAAACTGGTGTCACCCCCTGACACTGGGCGCAGTGTCGCAAGTGTCCAAGAAAAGTTTCAGTTATTGATTCTACTGCTAAGAAAAAACCTGGACGTACAGCAGAAGGTATAAAAATCCATGCGTGATCGCCGAAGGCTTACCTCATGCAGATGCGCTGACAGTGTTGTTGTAATGACCCAAAATTCCTCATGGAAGAAAACAGAAGTTACGCACTACAGCTTTAATATTCGACCGCAGGCAAACAGAATTAGCCGAGAAATCCACTCCGCTCCAGAATAGGAGTGTGCAACATAGTGTGTAGTTTCAACAAGTGAGAGCTGTGATGAAAGGCCCTGACGTCGGTTCCATTCATGAAAGGCTGAAAGCGACGAACCTGTGGGGATGAAAATGCTTCTCTCAGCCTATATTGAGATGGCTATATACTGAGGTGGCAGGCAGGTTGTGCCGCATGCCAGCCACTAGGGTGCTGTATTTTTAGCCAGGACAAGAGTATTATTCCACCTACGGCACAATGAGACAGGATATGAAAGTGCCATAGAAGTCAGAAAAAAGACAGCTAAACTGTTCCTGTAGCCTATATTTCAACACAGTCAAGCCAAGCACGCCAAATATACCAGAGAGTGCAATAACTTCAAGGAACTCCAAGTCATAGCCACCAACAACAACCAAGTTCTCCACAGAAGAGAAGGAATGGTATCCTGCACTACTGATGGTTTGATGGAAATATGTATTCAATATCCACACAGAAGTATCATAACAGGATAAAGTAGATGTTGCTGCGCTTTTAGACAGTGGAGCCTGTTAGAAGCCAGCGCTCAAGTGCCCTTGAACAACATTTTTATAAAATCTCTATCAGCTGCATTGTTCGCGGTTTTGGTAGCGCTGACAATGACTTCCCAACCTCCCCGTGGAAAAGCACAAGCAATCATTTTTCCTGTAGGGATTAACATTTGGGAACATTTGACTCCAGGGGCAAATAGCTGACCACAAAAACTATAGCTACACTGGTTTCCCAGGAGACATGGGTGAGATTTCCCATGCTACAAGCCCTAGACCTCCCCCCCTTATTTGTACACCAGCAAGCTGCTTCTAACTCAATTCTGCCTTGAAAATATATTTTAGTGTAGGTTGTTCTAAATAAACTGTGCTCACCTAGCCGTAGATGTAAAAGTAGAAGGACTACACGAAGAGCTGAAAGATCCCCTGTTAAAGAGACCAAGCAGACCCCTGGCCCTGCCACACCCCACTGCAAATACTGCCGTCAGTTCAGCATTCAAATGAAAATCCTGTCGCACAATGCAAAGGCAAACAACGAGCCTGTGTCCCTCTGATGCATGGGCCAGCACAACCTGCAGTAGACGGATATTATCCAACACCACCATGGAACTGCATCCATACCGTCCTTTGCTATAAGTCTTAAGCCAGAAGTGGGTACCTACCTTGGCAAAACTATCACCCCCGACCCTAACAATATTCTTCTTATTTTTGATGGACAGTCTCTGGATTGCTAGTAGATACTACTACCACATTGCATTGTTTGTCACAGCTCTGAGCCACTGTGTCCCAATTTGGTAAAACAACCTTGTTTAAAAAGATTTCAGTAGCAAAGAATCGCTGCCATAAAAAGAACATAATACTCCTTCAGGGTATCAAATTATTTCAATTTCTAACACTTATAATGTTATGATATATACTGGTTTTTCATCACAATGAGACAAATGAACAGACCTCTCAATTGAACAGTATATGTTTAGAGCCCCACCATGGAGTCAGTCACAGAAATATTTTTGGAAAGCATTAAAACTGTATGCATAACCAAGCTATAATAACAAAGACTATTTCTGTAAGGTGTTGCCTATACTGGAAAAAAACTCATTTAATATCTAGCTTCTCCCTTCATGTTTTTTGGAAATCAGTTTGAGGAAGTCAATGGTAAAAATCTCATGCCAAACACAAAGTCAAAATCAATACATAAATGCCAGGGTTCTGATAATGCAATGACCTGGTTTACCTCACCCCTTTGCCTGCAGGAGACACTCCTCTGTATCGCTCATGTGTGCATGATCTATTACCGAGCAGCAAGAGAAACACTAGAAAGCTTCTTTGTTTAAGGAAATATCATTTGGGTCTGGAGACTGCCAATAAAGCACAGGCCTGGTCTCTACTCCACCCGAGGCAAGCGCAAACAGTAACCTTGTGACTGTATGTTGACTTCCTTTCCCATGCATCCGGATTCAATGTTAGACTAGGGGGAAAGAGTCACTTCTGGACTGGTCATATATCACATGTTAAGAGATATTTAAAAAAAAAAAAAAAAAAAAAAAAAAAAAAAAAAAAGATCAACAGAAGCCTTAGTACTAGTCTGTCGACTGTGATGACTGCACGGGCACATCTATTGAAAAGGATACTGAAAAGAATGGGTTCAAACACAGACAGGAATTTTGCAGAGTAAAGCACATATTTCCATAGTGAAACAGACAGCTGTGGCACATGTCAATACGCAGGTTCAGGGCTGTTTCAATGAAGTCTGTACAAACCTATCAAACTCAAAAGGAAGCAATGACCTTATATTACATTTCAGTAAAAACTGTAGTCAGCCTACTTTTTCAACATCCATTAAACTATAGATCTAGAAAATATGACAACTTTCAATTATCGTACTTTAAGTTTTAAGGGTCAAAGGATGTATACTTCATACTTGTCAACAGTTGGCAACTGTGCAAGAAACTTAACCATCTCTTCCACCATATTACTATAACCTTTACCATTAGGGTCGACAAGACCACTAGCTAAATTTGCAAATTCTGTTATTAACACACATTTTCCCCAGTAAACTGTGGATGTTATAGCTAATACATATTCCAACAACCATGAGAGGAAACACTTTCCATTATGCCTAAGCGGACCCTTGGCTTGACTGTAGATGCCCAACACCCCTTCAAGAGAAGATGGGCCATGTTATTAATGTAGGCTACTTCCAGATATCTCACCTGTACTGTAAATACTAGCCTATAACGCCATTGCGGTTGTGTGAGTAACAGCTATAGTGGACAACGACTCTTTACAATCTGTTAATATACATTGAACAAATACATAGTTCATAGGTGTTTTGGTGCATGGCCTAAGTATGCTATTAAAATCAACATTAATGTAACATTAATTTAAAAAAAGGCAGACCTCTAAGAAGGTGTTGCTGCTCTCCCAAACACAGCACGTCCAAACCAGGGGGGCGATTTGATAATGTTAGTAAATATTGCATCACTGGGGCAGACAAACTAACTAGTTGGTGAGTTTGGTACGTGCATGTTTAGGGATTATTTTAAACCACGATCACTATTTAGCAGGAAGGTGTAAAAGAATCCCCGCAAGCGCAGATAGCCGGTTTCATCGAAACTCTGTGGGGCTGACATGGCCCAAGTCATGAGAACACTATGTCGCAGCTATTAATACGGCCTTTTAACGCCTTGAATGCATAGTCGCCAGAGAGCTTTTTCGCGGCATCAGTGAGTCAACATACCCAAGTGACACCGGGACGCCACGGTGCACACACTGGGTGACTACCCCGGGTCCGCTGCAGACAGTCCCGACTATGACACTCACCCGCTGGCCACACAGAACCAGACACTCCCGCTTGTTAGCTAGCAAGCTGTTGTACCTTCTTCCCCGACGCCTACAACTGTATGAATGCTGTCAGTGTAACGTCAACCACTGAAACATGTTACACTGTCAGCCACTCGAGCTGTAAATCACGCCCTTATCGTCCGTTTGTCTAACGTTAACCTACATACCTATTTTAAAGCTGTGTGCTATTACGACAGCAGCTTTTCCTTCACGTACAACCAAAGACGCCCCGGTCCGTTATCAGACATGCAGCCGAACCTGGGCTCTCGTAACGTTAAAGCTCCATTGACCTGTTGTTTCATTGTCTTAACTGCATAGCCACGGCTTCCCGTTGTCAAGACATTGATAACATCTCAATCTTAAGCATCGCACACAGAGACAGAGGCAATGAAAACAGAAAACGCCGATACCGCCAATCGCTCCTCCTTCGCAAGCCTAGGCGGATGCGCTTCATCAGCAGACATCAAATTTGTTTGTATACCAAATAATTGGTGTCTCGTTGCATAGGAAAGCCAAATGCATTTGGGAGCCTCTAACGAAACATTTATAAGAATGTTAATCGGGTCATAGATATGCAATTAAGAAGGGAAAATGGAAATGTGCTCGTCAAGAGTGAGGTATGTCCGATAATGGACGCATCAGTGTTTCATCAGTTATGTGCAGGCTAGCTACATAGCTAAACGGGCTAACGTTAGCTGCCCAGCTAGCTCTCTGCGACACGGTTATAAGCGCTGGTGAAAAGCAAAAGCAAATGTAAGAGGCTCAGTTAGTACTACATTACAGGCCGACATCAGCCGGTGCAACCGTTAGTCAGGGGAAAGCTAACAGCTTCAGTAAAACACGAGGAAAAGGTTAGTAAACGTTACGTTAATCACCACATCGCTCACCAGCTCTAGGCATCCACCCTCTTGACAGCGAATCCCCTGTCTGTGCTGTGGCCGCTGTAAAGACCACGGCAATACATTCAAACACTTCCGCCGAAACCTTCACAATAAAACGCATGTTTTATAAACAATGCTTTTTTGTTTTAACCCACCGGATGGGACTTTTAACCCCATTAAATTACATGTCTATGCATTTTAAACTTACTATATGTCTTTCCAGATATTATTATAATTATTCCATTTCCAAATATTGTTTTCCCTTATGTTTCATATGGTTGGCGATTTTAAATACACCCTTAAAAGGAAATAAGGGAATTTTAATTTGGAATTAATAATAATGGGCTTTCACGTCATAAAATAGTTGTATTAGTAATAATATAGGCTAGTAGACATGATAGACACCATGCTTTTTCAAGTGGAAGGGGAACCATATACAAATGTTTTTAACGTGAATTTTCTTGATGTAGGCTACTTAAGTGTTGATGCCATTTCTAACTATAGGAAACAAGGATTCTAAACAAAACTATTTGAACACCTGAAATTCATTTTCTGAACATAGTTTAGTCCTCATCACGAGCAGTCTACTGGGTTTCTTCTCTGATGCATTAGTGATAAACGTGATGATAACAACAACAAAAAATAACAGTGCATCTGTAATGGAATCATATGTTAGAGTAATAGGTCACTAATAATTTAAATCCTGATGCAAATTATCCTCATGATTTTCTTTAGAGTATTTGGTTTGTTCTTGCCTTCAACTCCAGCTTTATAAATGATAATACCATTTCCGAAAATGAGGGTGGTCAAAACCAGCGCAGCCAACAGATTTAAACAATATGTGGTATATACATATATGTGGTGGAGGAAGTATTTAAAGATTTCCCCCCAGGAACAAAAGCTGCTCTTCATAGATGACACAGTCTGGGCTCCTTTATCCTTCGGGAATACACCAGCTGTCTACGATATATGTTTTTATTTTATTTTTATTATTCCATTTAGACAATCTCTTTATGATGTCCATGTTAGGTCATATGATCTGTTGAAACATAGCAGTTGTTCCTTTCGTTGAGTTTTCCCACCAGGACCATGCCCCGTTCAAGCTTCAGACTTAGCTTTTATCGCCCTCTAATGTTTGATAAAGTTTATTGCATCCTGTGCTTCATACCCATACAAACGGTCACTTGGAGGCGTTGAAGTCCACAAACTCCTGTTGGACATAACCACTGCTGGTGTCCAATTTTGTATTTAGGTAATGACAGATAGACCGAGAAATAACACACTTTTTGCACTGAATATGAGGTAAAATCACAGTATTTATATAATATATAAAATAAACAGTGTCTGTTCTATAGGTTTCGAGCCATACAAACACACAAAAAAATAACTGCATGAATATTTAGCTAAATGTGTATTTCAATCTTCCGTTCCTGAAATTATGGATACGTAAATACATTTATATTAAAAAAATATGGTGATGACACTCCCCGTACCAATGTGCACTCTAACCCTGCAGTACAGTGTGTGGTAGGTGTGACGTGCACTAGCCCTGGGTATAGTGTGTCTCTTGTAGGAGGGGCATGAGTGGGTTCTGGACTGGACGCCCTTCAAAAAGCTTTGCCTCTGAGCTGCCCGGTGCCACTCAGCCAGCACGTAGTCGAGCACAGCAGAGCACAGCACGACCCCACCAGCCATCATGGGACTCACACAGGACCCCAACTTCATGAAGCTGCAGGACTGGTACACAGCCCACGCCCTCAACCTCAACATGAGGCACATGTTTGAGGCTGACAAGGAGAGATTCAACAAGCTCAGGTAGGCTATACATCCTTTGAAAAGGGTGTTTATAATGTTCTGATGCATTCCTGCCATGCAACTGTTCCAACTACATTATTGGATGTCAAACCACTTCTCGACCACAGAATCACACAATGTTTATTTGGATATTGTATATTTTTTTCAGTCACAAACATTAATGTCTCTGTGTGTTCCGGCAGCCTAAAACTGAAAACTGAGGATGGAGACATTCTCCTGGATTACTCCAAGAATCTCGTCACCGATGAAGTCATGAAGATGTTGGTGGATCTGGTAAAAATATTTTCTTTTATTTAAAAAAAATTATTCACATAAGTAGATGTGCTCAAAATCACCAATAATAAAATTTGATCAAGAGCTGATGTGGCCAGCTGTAAGGTAGAAACCCAAACAGACCTTTTTCAGCAAGGTGCAGGTCCGTGTCCTCCCATCTGAGACTGGCTTCTTCTTATGAAAACAAGTTGAATGTACTGATTGGAGTTATTGGTTGTTCAGTGGATTCATAATCACTATATACTATTTCATTACTGACATATGCATTTGTATATTTGTATGTTTCTGATGTTGTATTATACTAACATTAACTGTCTTTGTCAGGCCAAGTCAAGAGACATTGAGGCTGCCAGAGAGAAGATGTTCTCCGGACAGAAGATCAACTTCACTGAGGTGCTCATTGTTGATCCCAAGTCTAACTTGACCTATGGTAGTGTTACTTGGTTAGCCTCTTGACATTTATTCTGTGGGGGGGTGGGGTGGGGTGAAACAGCCTCTGACATTTAGCTTGTACACCCTGTGGCACATGATCTTGCACATTTTCTTTTTGACTTGTTTAAAAATTGAACATTGAATACAGTGAATGTAATAAGTGTGTATGTGTGTGTGTGTGTGGGGTGGGTGGGTGGGCGGGTGTGTCTGTGTGTGTGTGTGTGTGTGTGTGTGTGTGTGTGTGTGTGTGTGTGTGTGTGTGTGTGTGTGTGTGTGTTTTCTCTCCCGGTGTTGTGGATATGAAAGGGCCGCGCTGTGCTCCACGTGGCTCTGAGGAACCGCTCCAACACTCCCATCATGGTGGAGGGCAAGGACGTGATGCCAGACGTCAACAAAGTTCTTGAGAAGATGAAGGGCTTCTGTCATGTGAGTGGAATGCACTGAAAAAAGTCACCAAGCTTTGTTGTACTGGCGTTTACATTGTTCACAGTGTGCCATTAGTAATCCTGCTCAAAGGGGTTTTTGATTGCGCCATCTTTACTTTGCAAAGAATTCTGCTTCAAGTTATACCATCTCTGTGTTCTCCAGAGAGTTCGCAGCGGTGAGTGGAAGGGCTACACAGGAAAGGCCATCACAGATGTTGTCAATGTCGGCATCGGCGGCTCTGACCTTGTGAGTGCAATTTATGGCAGATGTGTATTTTTGATTCATTCTATTGCCAAAGATTTCAACTAGCATCTCACGCACATTCATTACTGTGTGAGCTGCCACAGTCTTATCTGAGTTTGAACTTGCATTGATTTGAATGGCAGGGCCCCCTGATGGTGACTGAGGCCCTGAAGGCTTACTCAAAGGGTGGACCGCGTGTGTGGTTTGTGTCAAACATTGACGGAACGCACATCGCCAAAACTCTGGCACAGCTGAATGCCGAGACGACCCTGTTCATCGTCGCATCCAAGGTATAGCTGCTCAACACAACTGCAGCAGATTAACCTCTGACTTCAGAAACAAGTGCCTTCTTACTTATAAATGTGTCAACACAGTCGGTTTTTTACAAAATCTTTGATAGGCAGAACCTTTTGAAATTAAGTTTCCCTTCGGGCAATTTAATCTGGTTTTGATGCACGCCTTGAGATGTTCTTTCCAAGGCAGTCGAGCTAATATTACGTTAGTTTGTCTGAATGTCTGAAATATCAGCCTTCCAGCTGCCTTTGATATTTATCAATGGCATCAGCACACACATTTCCAACAGGATAAGATATATCCATTTAGGAATGTTTTGGTCTCTGTTGTAATTTTGAAATGAAATGTATCTGGCCTAAATAAATTCTCCATTTAAAGACATTCACCACCCAAGAGACCATCACCAATGCTGAGTCAGCCAAAGAATGGTTCCTTGAACATGCCAAAGATGTGAGTATGCAGTATGCATCTTCCCCCCGGACAACGTTTTCTCTTGGTTGTCTGTTTGATATCCCTTAAATGATATCCTTTCTATTTTTTCTACAGAAATCTGCGGTTGCCAAGCATTTTGTGGCCCTTTCCACAAACGGAGTAAGTCACAAGACAATATTTTGCAGTTTAAACTTTCTCGCTCTGTGCATATATCTGATCCTAACTTTCCTTCCTTTTCTGTGTCTCCCCCTTCTCAGCCCAAAGTGAAGGACTTCGGCATTGACACAGAGAACATGTTTGAGTTCTGGGATGTGAGTGCTCTTAACCCAGATTGTGTTCTGCAGGTCTAGCCTTTATCCACACAGTGTGATGTGTGCCGTAGCCAGCAGCTATAAATAGGTTAGACTTCTGACCTGTGAAGTAGGTGGGATGGTCCCGCCTGCCCACAGCTGCTGGGTAATCAGAAGCCTCTCTCTCCAGACTCAGTTATTATTGGTAGCGACCTTCTCTCCTGCAGAGGTTACTGTACAGGCAGGGTTGCATCAAAGGTCAGGGATCTGCATTTAGTTACATTGTTGATATTTAAAGGTTAGAACAGTAATATGGCGGTTATGTCACAGACAAATCGTCTGCTAGTTTTTCTGCAATCAGATTATACTGTAAGAGAGGGCAACAATTTGAACCTTAAGACAAAACTTGTGCAAAAGATCATAGGCTAAATGATGATCTGTGTTGCTTGTGTTCCTATTGCCTTCTCCAGCCCCCTTGGTTGTGTGCCATGCTTGTTTGGCTTTCCTTAAAACCCCACATTTTGCAAGGGAGTTTTGTATTAAGGCATGGATATATTCTCAGTAATTTTTCTTTTTCTTTTAGTGGGTTGGTGGTCGTTTCTCCTTGTGGTCAGCAATTGGTATGGCCATTGCCCTGCACATTGGTATGTAGGCCTACAGTGAAAGCACACATTCCTCAATTTTTTATTTTATGTTGTTACAGTCATGCAAAACTAACTAACTTCAAGCCACTTTGTTATGAATTTGAAAAAGTTCAGGCCTTGGCACCTTCCAGTGGTGTTTTCAAGACACCAATGCACAAAACATCCTTCTAATTTCCAAAATGCCTTAATGGAATAACCCGACTTACAGTCTGCAGCTGGTAGCTCTACTAGCAGCCCTTTTAGGTTTTACTTATGTGATGGTCATGCTTTGGGCTCAAAGCTAACTTTTGCATTCAACATGCTCACTAATGTGTAAAAATGCAGATATTTTGCTATTCATCTTAGCATGTCAGAATGCCATCAGTAGCATGTCATTATGCTAACATTAGCTAAATAGCACCTAACACAAAATATAGTTGATGGGCTGTGTTTTGCAGGTATTAAGTCATTAACCAAACTATATGGACACATAGAATTTCTACTTGATGATGACGCTGAATGAAAAGTCTTTAAGATTCAAAATCTGGAAATCAAATGTCTGTAAAATATGTAATATAGCAATCCCTCCAATAGCAAACTGTTGTAATATTTGAGCCTGGACCGAAGTGGTGGACAGTCTTCTGACCAACGATGCCCTTTTAAGAACCCATCAGCACGGCTACACATTCCTCACACAGTGGCTTTACAGAAGATAAAGGAATTTGTCTTGCTCAAATTGGTTGACAGACACTAACAATATTAGGAATCATACAAAAAAATCAAGTTTATTATTTCAATAGTGTATTCAGTCAGGTAACCTCTCCGTCCCACCTCCTCCATTCACCAGGCTTCGACAACTTTGAGAAGCTTCTTGCAGGAGCTCATTATATGGTAGGTGCTCCTTCAACACCTTCAGGTCTCCACTTTTCATGTGCATACATTTATTTTAATATTCCTTGAGAGGATACAGAAAACAGGAGTGTAAATAGGCATCCCTCTCTGTGCTGTAGGACAACCACTTCCGCACCGCTCCACTGGAGAAGAACGCCCCCGTCCTGCTGGCTCTGCTGGGCATCTGGTACATCAACTTCTTCCACGCTGAGACCCACGTCATGCTGCCCTACGACCAGTACATGCACCGCTTCACTGCATACTTCCAACAGGTCAGTCCCCCACAATGCAACAGGCCTTACAGGTATCTGCAAGAACACCTGGAAGATCATGTTTTAATTGATATTATTAAAGCTACAGCCCGTAACTTTTTTTATATAAATTAATGTTGGATACATTCAAGCCATTGCCAGACGGGTTGACACAAAACTGATTAAGCCTTAACAGCTCCACAAAGCTCTCTCTCTTTATTTATCGGTATGGCAGCGTTTACAAACCAGTGAAGTACCCTGACACTGGTGCAGGACGGAGCTCAGAAAAATCCCAAGAAGCGCCCAAGAAATGTTACGTACTATGCATGGTGAAATTAAGACAGACAAACAGAGCAAAGCACAACATATCCGTGATCTATAATCATAAGAGAAAATGCTATGCATGTGACAGTTTTAATAATTGTTAAGTGTTATCTAGGGGGACATGGAGTCGAATGGAAAGTACATCACTAATCACGGAGCTCGTGTAAACTATCACACTGGGCCCATCGTGTGGGGAGAGCCAGGAACCAATGGACAGCACGCCTTCTACCAGCTCATCCACCAAGGTAACACCACCAAAGATCATTAGTGTGTAGGGATTTAACCAAGCAAGTATTCTTTAACCTGTTTTCCAACTGTGTCCATCGCAGGAACTCGCATGGTGCCTGCAGACTTCCTGATCCCAGCTCAGTCACAGCATCCCATCAGAGAAAACCTGCACCACAAGGTACCGTTGTGTCAGAGGCATTGGTCTAAAGCAGTGCATTCAATGGGTAGAAAGAAACCAGCAGCGTTGTCAAGACTGTGGATGAAGTTATGATGAAGTTCCTTACCTTCTTTAATAGAGAATACCCATTATGACGCTTGTTTAACCAGGTGTTGGTTATACCCAAGGTGCTGCAAATAGAATTTTTCAGTTTTATTGCAGTTATTTTTTCACAGTATGAATTTAAGAGATGGTTTTTAGCATTACACATTAAATTATCTCACAGATTGCAAAACATCGTCCTGTGACCTCTTAGGGATTTTGAGGCCAAAATTGTGAAATAATGCTAATCTAAGCTTTCAGGAGTGCAGTGTTATTGGGTATTGATTGCCTGGAAAACCAAAGAAATACATACTTTGTAAAGATCATCCTTGAAGGTCACACAAGACCCAGCCAGAAACAGCAAGAGCCATCTGAAGTGAATGCGCTGCAAGTGTGTCGATTGCACTTCCGCAGGGCTCTGACCCATTTTCCGACAGCTGTTATTGAATATGTAGTCCTAGGCAGATTCCAAAAAGTGAACTCAATATTGACAAAATTCAGAATGACATCTGCACGAGTGTAGGAAAAAAACATACATTGTACTGTACTGTATCTGAAGGTGTGTCTATTTGATGTGGTTGTAGATCCTGCTGGCCAACTTCCTGGCCCAGACAGAAGCTCTGATGAAGGGTAAGACCACAGAGGAGGCCAAGAAGGAGCTGGAGGCCAGCGGCCTGAGTGGAGAAAAACTGGAGAAAATCCTGCCACACAAAGTGAGTGAAATCAAGGAAAACATAACTGGTTGGTAGAGAATGAATGAAAGTGCTCAGCAGCTCTCATGACAACAACAGCAGACTTAAACTTGAGTTTGAGAAAGGCCTTCATCTCTTGTTATGAAATAGACCACGCTTGGCATTTGGAATTGGCAGACTACACTATGTAACAGGACGGAAGTCAGAATGCATAGGAGTTAGCACCCCCTAGTGACCATGAATAAATATACATGTAGAAATCCTAACCTTATTAAGATCATTTGTGATGAAACAAATGATCTGTACTGTGAGATTTATTTTTTTCCACTTGTTTAACCAAGGTATTCCAAGGAAACAGGCCAACCAATTCAATCATCTTCAAGAAACTGAGCCCATACACTCTTGGAGCACTTATTGGTGAGAAGAACAAGTGACCAAATAACCCTATCTGTAATGGTTCTATTTTGGTTTCATTGTTGTGATCATTTACTGTTATACTGTTGTGTTTTACAGCCATGTATGAGCACAAGATCTTCGTCCAGGGTGTAATGTGGGAAATCAACAGTTTTGACCAGTGGGGGTAAGAAGGTTTTTTACTATACACTATACGGTAAACAATTGTTGATCTACTGGTTGTATTGAGAATCTTTATATTCCATTACCCCCAAACAGGCAGCGACCTGCCATCATGACATATTCATGCTTTTTTTAGCTAAGATTTGTAAAAACACACTTTAAGATATGAATACAGAATGCATAGTTTCCAAAAATGCTAAATAACGTCAGGCTGAATTTGGGGGAAATGCACTGTATGTAGTCTTGAATATTACATTAATCGGCAGCATCATACACCATGAATAAAAGAGTTGAAACAAACGGATACGGAACATAGTCATGTAAAACTACAAGAGTGAGGATTTCAAAAGAAAAAAAGGGAAAACTGGATTGTGACAGGTTAATGAGTGTGATTTCGTACCAGGGAGTTGGTGGAAAACGTAAACGTGTAAGTAAACAAAGGATATGTAAAGAAAGGGGGCCCCCTGTAGCTAGCAACATGCCCGTTTACAGAGCCTAGGCTGTGTATTAACATTGTTTGTAATTTTTTCCAGCGCACACACAGTATGGACAGTTAGCGTTGGGAGATATTTAATGATTTTGACAAAAATAAATCATTTTGTCAACAAACGTTCCGTAGAATCGCTGACTCCACCTTTAACTGTCTGTGTTTGATTAAACCCTTCATACTGTATGTTCTTCAAGCATCCCCCCATCACTCAACCCATATATTCTGCTTGTGTCTGCCTTGCATTAATAGAGTGGAACTGGGCAAAGCGCTCGCCAAGCAGATCGAGCCCGAGCTCAAGGACACCACAGAGGTCCACTCCCACGACTCCTCCACCAATGGACTCATCAACTTCCTCAAGCATAACTTTGCCTGAGTCCAGCCTAATCCAAACCCACCATCACCACCACCGCCAGCTTCCACATCATTAACCATCTTATCGGCTCACGTGCTGCATGGACAGGAGACTCGTATACGCAGCTGGTCACTCCCACACAGTCGAGCTGAAGCACTCTGTATGTTTGTACTGTCTGTTTGTACTGTCCTTATGAATATCGTCACCGTCTATTATACGGTGCTGTCTTCTCTATGTTTGTTCGTTCACCACTTTGAAAAGGGGAAAAAAAAGCTTTTTGTATTACAATGTTGTGGAAGGCAGAGGGAAATACTGCTGTCACTGTCTCTCTCTACACTGTCACAAGAACTTCTGGAATAAATGTGTTAAAAACACAAACATACACAAACACAGCAGCTGTTCATTGTGCTCCATTTGTACTGTCACTGTAGCATTGTGCAACCAAAGAGCTGCTACAACCAAAATGCATATGCTCTCACCTTTATATACTGTCTATGATGCTCACAATGATTGAGTTGTGTAAGCAACGCATCACTAGATGGCATCAGAGTGTCGGATTGACTTAGAGTAAAAATCAGCCACTCAGTAATTTATTCAGTAGAACAAAGGGTCAAAGTTGAGTCCATCTGCACTGTTCCTCCCCACAAATCCCCAGACTCTACAGACAGCATCCATTAAGGGAGAAAAACAAACAGCTGGACCGCACAGCATCTGGAGTGCAAGCCAGCCCTCTCCACTGGCACCATAACCAAACATCATTAAACATAATTTACTTAATGTCTCTGTGCAGTGTGCCAACATTTGCCTGCGAATTACTTTTACAAACAAGTCAAAATCACATATGATAATGGTATGAGAGACAACATCTCACGCAAAACACAATTCGATGCTATTAAGAATGAAGCACTTCTGAACAGGATAGAATATATTTCACTATGTTGCATTCCTCTCAGAGAGTGTATGAGGACAAACAGAAATATAAAATAAATAAAAAACTAGACCCCCAGACACTGCTGGGTTTTCAATGCTGTTGCCAGGCAACAATACTTTACTTCAAATCTAACTTCACCTTTTTTTATCTCTCGGCTCTGAAACAAAATACAGGCAAAAGTGAGTTTGACTGCAAATAGGAACCCCTCCTCGTTATTATTTTTAGGATGTTGCAGGTTCTTAGAAGTGGAAACTGTTCAGCCACTTATGTCCATATAAAACAAACCCATGCCATGGTCCATTAAAATGGTCACATTTCTAAATCAAAATCATCTATGGAGGACTATCAGCAAAGTCATGGGTGGACACTCTTAGCTTACTGCTACTTATACTACAAGTCTGCTCCAAACTACTGAAGCCCGAGACTGCATGAGGAAATAAGGGATTAGGCCCTGGCTCAGTTCATTGGAGGGCAGAATTAAATAGCAGCACGAAAGCATGCAAAAAAAAAAGATTCTGCGTGCGTTCCTGGGATGTTTGTTGAACAATGGCGCTTGCATACCCTCACATTCCACTACATGCTTTATTGCTTGGGCCTGTCAGTCATTTTTCCCCCCTCTTCTCCAGCCTGTTAAAAAGAGCTGCTCGGTCAGGGTCGCAACCTGCCCCAAGTGCGGTGATTGCCATGGAGACCCCCCCCCCCCTCCCCGCCCCCCCATGCCACTTTGAACTGTGCAGTCCCAAGTTCATGGCTGGTTTCAAACAAAGATTTTAGATATGCGTTTGGGGGTTTGTTCTTCACTGACCAAACCGTACCACCAAAGCTCTAGTTCTGCAGCTCCATTACATACAGTATAATTCTGAGAGGCATGTTCTCTGTGCATTTCTATCATTTGTATTCATCGTGGACAGCCACAGCGTGTTAGGGTCAGCATCCTTGCATGTAAACAAGCTCAGAGAACAAACTGCTGAAGAGAAGAAGAGAGGCCCATAGGGCTAGAGGCAGTTGTAGTTCTACGCTCCAAGTTCACTGGAATGCTTTTAATGTGCTTCTCCCAGGAGCCTTCAGCAAAAAAAATCCTCCTGGGGATGAACATTAGCCTAACAAACACATGACACTGCCACCCCCCCTCTACCCCCCCCCCCCCCCCAAGACACAACACACGCACACCACATTCCTATATATCAAACCCAGTGGATAGTTCATAGTCTGTTGGTTTCAAGGCTTCCAACGATCAGCAATGACACAGAAACCCTAGAGGCTGCAACCAAAAAAAAAAAAGTAGAAGAAGAAGAAGAAGAAGAAGAAGAAGAAAAAATAGACATCGAGTCAAGCACATCTTGGGTTTTTCCCACGACTACTGGAGTTATATAAAGATTGACTTAAGTACCTAGGGCAGAGCTGGTCTTGCTGCAGCATAGGAAGCCAGCATGGCTCTCCCAGGAGGGCTGCAGGGGGCTCCAGCTGACCTCTAGCTGCTCAGGCCCTCATCATGTCCTCCCCTCAATCACTTTCCTCACATCCCCATTTACTGGATCCATGTGTCAATGCATTGTTGTTGGTGCTCCACATGGAATACACAACACGCCATTAAAAAATAACTATCCAAGAATACACATGAAAGAATACAAGAACTTCATGACCTACAGCTCCGAAGAAAATGTATGTATTTTTCTTAAATCTTCATCTCTACATTACTTAATGGAAATGCTCTTAATGACAGAAAATGTATTGGAATTTGGTAGAAAATGTTGTCAGTACTTCATCATATTATAAAACCAAAATGTTCATTCTACTCAAACATATGCCTATAAATAGTAAAACAAAAGACACTGAACATTTGGAGTGGTCTCTTCATTTTTTCCAGAGCAGTATATGGATTATAGCTCCCATGTTGTTGCAGATATTATGTGGCCATTTGGGTTAAGGGACTGAATCAATCAGTGCAACTCTGGTCTTCCTCTGTTAGACTTTTCGTGATCACGGTAGGCTATATCAAACTGTTTCTGACTGTGATGACATATTGGGTGCCGATGGGGCATGACAGAGAGGGGCTTCGGCATCGGCAGTGAAGGCTGGATGATTATTTTAACCTTTGCAGCTGTTTTCTTGTAACAGTGTTCCATGGAAGTGACTGTTTTTTCCCTCTACGTAAGAACAATACAATGGTGTATTCAGTCATCTGAGCAAGGGAATCACTACCATCTGCAAAGTTTCTTTTGACAAACAATGAATGGTCGGTGTAGTTGATACTGCACCTGTATGGCTTGTTATAGGTGAAAAGAACATACACCGAACGCCTCACTTGGAATACTATTTTTTTGTTGGTCTTTCTTCATCTGTTCTGTTTTCATGCCATATCACTAACTTAATCACCTCATTCCCTCACCATACACCATCCCGGATCAGTTGTTATGCCAGATTGCCCAACTTTCCAGCATTTTTCAGTCCTGTTTGGCCTGACCATACCTGCCTGACCTACTTGTTTGAATTATTTCCTTTTCATATCCAGCCATGCAGCTACTGACAAGGTTATTGGAGTGCAATGCTAAATCGACATTTTTTCTTCTCTCCCCCCACATTCCCTGTCATCTTCATGATATCAGCCGTCACATCACTACTACTCAATATTTTCTGTGTATTATGCTACTGTTGCTGCAGCTTGACAGACACATAAAATCACCTAATTTCAGGATGCCCGTCTGAAAGAGTTGACCTTACATGTTCACAACATCAAATGAAACAGACATATAAACATATAACATATAAACTTAGTTGAATAACTGTTGTCTGTACCATTGTGGCTTATAAAAAAAAACTCAGAATCAGACAAACAAGAGGCTGCATTTTTTGTCACAGGAAGGGAAATAAGTGCCAGTAACTAAAGATTCAAAGTAAATGAGGTAATCCGGTGGTGAGCATATTTTCACTCATTTTCTCGCACTGGAGCGACCAGTGTACTCCAGCAGGAAGGTGTTCTTTTGTGCAGTGTAACAGAGCTCACCTCACAACCCATCCCTTGGGGCTCCGCTACCTCTGCAACACACACACACACACACACACACACACACACACACACACACACACACACACACACACACACACACACACACACACACACACACACACACACACACACACACAGAGCTCCCTGAGTCACAGGGTGGAACCCTCTCATACATAAAGGGTGCTTTGTGCCCCAAACTCATGGAGCTGACAACCAACACCAGAGAGAGCTCTTCACACTGAACACCACTGTTAGGCTTACTTACAGGAGAGCTCAGTAAGTGGGCAGACAGTGCTTTTATGTACACCCACACAATGTGTAGAGCTACATCTCGAGCTATCATATGCAGTAGCTTAATATTACAGCTGAACCAGATTTTATCCTGATGCAGGTGTTGAAACTGTTCAAAGTCCCCCTCCCACATTTTCCTCTATGTTTCCTTTTTGAAGTTATACCTCACATCTAAGTCACATTTGCAAGCTTATCACTCAACAATGCATTGCCCCTAACTGAAATGAGAGAATAACTTGATTTCGTGCCGCCTTAGGTATTGAGCCAGGCAGCAATGATTCAAAGGTGCAGTCAGTGATTATTGAGATTGTTTGTTGACAAAATCCCTTTTCGCCCAAATCAGTGAATATCTCCTGCTACCTGTCTGTACTGTGTGTATGCTGAAAAGAAAAATCCAGTGTAAGTACACAGCATAGCCAACAACTAATATGGCATACTCTACTGAACAGGTTTCTAAGGACTATAGGACTATAGGCACATGTTAAGCAGAACAAACTAAGTAAACAAGGTGTCTTGTAGGTCCCTTCAGTACTGTTATACAGTCAAGGAAAGGCTGCCATATCTGTTGCAATTTTTCTGCTTTCCCTGAAATCACAAAACACATTTTCTCTAGGCTATATAAAGTGCTGGAGAACTCTATGAGCCTCGTCTGGCTGACTGGACATCGACAGCGTCCATAGCGCTCCTGTCGGATACCAACGGAAAACTCCTCCCCTTCCTCTTGCTGGCTTTCCCGTATTGAGCTCCCCCTCAAATTCGGAAACAACTCGCTCTCAACAGGTTGGCTAAGAGGGAAACAGAAATCTGTGCCGCACACCATCTTCTTTCAGCATCTGCCTGGCGCCGTCAAACTCTCTGCGGTCCTGGATCATGTCTGCTGTGAGGTCCGGGAAGATGTAGAATTTGCATCATTGATTTCCCTACAAAACCCCGGCATCCAACTTCAACTGGATGGATGGTTAATATTACAGCTGAACCTGATGAACTTGTATAACTTGTAATTTGACCCCTTATATATGCCTTGAAGGCTGCCCACCTATATGTGGCCAAGACTTGGGATGTGTTAATCTCAAAATAAATATCAATTTGTTCTCCCAGAAATTGTAGAATCTTTGAGCCCTGCATCCATTTAATTTGAACTCTCTAAAAAATCAAGGCTTGAATAGCTTTTTTTAAGTTTGCGTAACAGTAACATTATTTATTTGATGAATTCAGGTGTCTCTATATATTACATTAATGCATTTCTTTAATAAAATGATGCATTGCTTTCATTTACTGTACTTGAAAAATATCTGTGGAAGCATCAAACCCATATAATATCAATAGAAAAGCAGAAATGTTCGAAATGTTTTAGATTGAGCACAGCAGTTTCAAACATCATCCATCCTATAAACCATGTATGTGCGATATGGTGGAAACATTGGGTTTTGATATTGTAATGGTGAGGCAGACAGGGAGGCAAGCAGGACCCAAATGCAGAATGTAAAAAGTAAAGGGTAGTTTATTTAGGCTCAAAATGACAAAAAACTCCCAAGGCAAAAAGGCCAAAAGGCGAAATAACACAGAGAGCGCTGTACACAAGAAACACGGGCCGAGACTCACCAACAACGACAGGACAAACCATAATGCACAGACAAGGAACAAAGGAACACAAGGAGTATATATACACAAGACATAACGAGACACAGGTGTAACACATTAGGGGAGGGAGCAGACATCAAACACGAGGGAAGCTTGACAGGACATGGGGAGGAACAAGACAGAACTACCAAAATAAAACAGGAAACCACCAAAACAAGACAAGACAAAGACAGACCATGACAGTACCCCCCCCCCCCCCCCCCAAAAAAAAGGTCAACTACCAGGCGACCAAACACTGGAAGAAAAGAAAGTCAAACCCAACCAGGGTGGGTGGAGGGGAGCCAGGAGGAGGGAAACAAAAAAAAAATGGCCTGGGGCTGAGCACGGGGGTGACCGGCTGGTCAGGGAACTGGAGTGGGGCAGAATGGAGGGGTGTCAGGCGGGCGGCCAGAAACATGCCCCAGGGCATAAACGGGAGCCTCAGGCGGACGGCCTGGGGGGCAAGCAGGGGCAAGGCAGGGAGCTTCAGGCGGACGGCAAGCAGGGGCAGAGTGGAGGTGGAACACCTCAGGAGGCCGACGGCAAAGACAATGAGGGCTCAGTCCCTCTGGAGGCCTGCAGCGACAAAGACAAAGGTGAGGAACCCCTTCTGGAGGTCGGCCTCGGCCAAGAAGAGGACGATGGAACCCTCCTGGAGACCGGCGAAGGCGATAACCCCCTTCTGGAGGCCGGCGAAGGCGATAAACCCGTTCTGGAGGCCGGCGAAGGCGATAAACCCATTCTGGAGGCCGGCCTCTGCCAAGAAGAGGACGATGGAACCCTCCTGGAGACCAGCGAAGGCGATAACCCCCTTCTGGAGGCCGGCGGTATCGGCGAAGGCACATAGGTAGCCGGCATCGGCGAAGACCCACAGGTAGCTGGTATTGGCGAAATCCCACAGGTAGCCGGCATTGGCGAGGACGGACCTCCGCAGGAGACCGGCGAAGGCAGAACCACTCAGGCGGCCGGCCACGGCGAAGGCAGGCCCCCGGAGGAAGGCAGGGCAGAGGCCGGTCCCCCTCAGGCAGGAGCGAAGGGCGGTCCCCCTCAGGCAGGAACAGGGGGCAAGACCCCTCGAGCAGGGGGCGAGACCCCTCAGGCAGGAACAGGGGGCTGGGCCCCTCAGGCAGGAACAGGGGGCTGGGGCCCTCAGGCAGGAACAGGGGGCTGGGCCCCTCGAGCAGGGGGCGAGACCCCTCAGGCAGGAACAGGGGGCTGGGCCCCTCGGGCGGCAACAGGGGGCTGGTCCCCTCAAGCAGGAACGGAGGAGGAGACCCCTCGGACAGGAACGGAGGAGGAGATCCCTCGGGAGGAGGAGACCCCTCGGACAGGAGCGGAGGGCGGTCCCCCTCGGGCAGGAGCGGGGGGCGATCCCCCTCGGGCAGGCGAAGCGGCCGGTCCCCCTCTGGAAGGCGAAGAAAACAAGCCTCCCCTGGCAGGCCTGGAGGGCGGGTTCCCTCACGAAAACGTGGAGTGGGCTCAGGAACTGGACAGTGTTCTTGTGGTTGCTTGAGTTCCTTCAGGAGCTGGTAGCTAGCACGCTGTGGCTGGTAGTTAGCATGCTGGGGCAGGTGGCTAGCGTGCTGGGGTAGGTGGCTAGCGTGCTGGTTGCTGGGGCCCGGGACCTGAAGCTTGTTGCTGGAAGCCTGGGGCTGGAGCTTGTTGCTGGAAGCCGGAGACTGGAGCTTGCTGCTGGAAGCCGGAGCTTGCAGCTGGAGGCCGGAGACTGGAGCTTGCAGCTGGAGGCTGGAGACTGGAGCTTGCAGCTGGAGGCCGGAGTCAACTCGGGAGCTGGAGAGCATTGTGGAAACTGCTGGGAATCCAAACTCACCACCCCCACTCTGATAGTCCTTAAAGCAGGAGGAGGCTGGTAGCTGGGGCCCGGGGGCTGTGGCTGGAAGCAGGGAACCGGGGTCAGAGGCTTGAAGCTGGGGACCGGGGTCAGAGGCTTGAAGCTGGGGACCGGAGGCAGTGGCTGGAGGCTGGAGCGTGGAGGCTTAGGACGGTCGCAAAAGTCCGTGGCAGTGGCATGTAGCTCTCAGGCCAAAAAACTGTGGGGTTGAGAAGCTCGACTGCCCACTCGGGTAAGGCGCCCTCCAACTCGGGCTCAGCAGCGACAGCCTTGTATGTACGCCCCAACACATACACCTGCTCCTTCCTACTGGGAATGTTCTCCCAGCCGTCCATGGCACTGATAATAAAAAATAGCATGTCCTCCAACTCACTGCAAAAAAGAGCGTCTGCTGGGTCCAATCTTGGTCTGTGCATTCTGTAATGGTGAGGCAGACAGGCAGGCAAGCAGGACCCAAATGCGGAACGTAAAAAGTAAAGGGTAGTTTATTTAGGCTCAAAAAATGACAAAAAACTCCCAAGGCAAAAAGGCGAAAAGGCAAAATAACACAGAGAGCGCAGTACACAAGAAACACGGGACGAGACTCACCAACAACGACAGGACAAACCATAATGCACAGACAAGGAACAAAGGAACACAAGGAGTACAGTCATATGAAAAAGTTTGGGAACCCCTCTCAGCCGGCATTATAATTGACTCTGCTTTCACAAAAAAAAGATAAAAGTGGTATGTCTTTAATTTACCAGGAACAGCTAAGTACTGGGGTGTTTTCCAAACAAAGATTTTTTGAAAAGCAGTATTTGGTTGTATGAAATAAAATAAAATGTGAAAAACTGGCTGTGCAAAAATATAGGAACCCTTGTGGTTTTGTTGATTTTAATGCCTGTAACAGCATGTAAAACTGATTACTTTAAACACAAAGTTGGTTGGATTATGTTGTTAAGCCTTGAACCTCATAGAAATGTCTGTTTAATCATGAGAAAAGGTATTTAGGTGCCTAAATGCAAGTTGCACTTCTCTTTGACTCTCTGCTGAAGTGAGACAGAATGGGATCATCAAAACAGCTCCCAAAAGATCTGAAAAACAAAGATTGTTCATTGTCATGGTTTAGGGGAAGGCTACAAGAAGCTTTCCCAAAGGTTTCAATTGTCAATTTCGACTGTAGGGAACGTTGTCAGGAAATGGAAGGACACAGGCATAGTGGCAGTTAAACCAAGGCATGGCAGACCAAGAAAAAAACAGGAGCGGCATAGGTGGAGGATTGTGAGAATGGTTGCACACAATCCACAGATCACCTCCAAAGGCCTGCAAGAGCATCTGGCTGCAGATTGTGTATCTGTACATCGTTCAACCATTCAGCGCAATTTGCACCAAAACATCTGCTTTTTATAAAGACCAAATAACTTAATTTTTGTCTCATCAGTCCAAAGCATTTTCTTCCAATATGAATCTGGCTTGTCTAAATGAGCTTTTGCATACTCCATGCAACTGTATCTGTGGCGTGGGCGCAGAAAGGGCTTCCTTCTCATCACCCGGCCATACAGATGTTTTGGTGCAAATTGCACTGAATTGTAGAACCATGTACAGATACACAATCTGCAGCCAGATGTTCTTGCAGGTCTTTGGAGGTGATTTGTGGGTTGTGTGCAACCATTCTCACAATCCGCCGCATATGCCGCTCTTGTACTTTTCTTGGTCTGCTAGACCTGGGTTTAACTGCAACTGTGCCTGTGTCCTTCCATTCCCTGACAACGTTCCTTACAGTAGAAATTGACAATTGAAACCTTTGGGAAAGCTTCTTGTAGCCTTCCGCTAAACCATGACAATTAATAATCTTTGTTTTTAAGATCTTTTGGGAGCTGTTTTGATGATCCCATTCTGTCTCACTTCTGCAGAGAGTCAAAGAGAAGTGGAACTTGCATTTGGGCACCTAAATACCTTTTCTCATGATTAAACAGACCTTTATATGAGGTTCAAGCAGTGGCGTGCACAGACATTTTGGGGGGCAGGTGCTCAGTGCAAAAAAAAGGGCACAATATATTCTATCGATGAATGACCAAATCATTTTAAGGGTACTTGTACAAAACCCCCCCTGGCCTAATGACTTTTAATACCCGGCCACACATAGAGTGTTTCTCAAAAGGAATTTGGGAGACTGTGTTTGGGACCCTGGACCTTCTAGGGGTGTCCGGGGGAATGCTCCCCCGGAAGAAAAATTTGAACCTTTTAAAGTAAAATTCATCAATCTGGTGCACTTTGAGAAGAAAGCTAAGGCTAAATCACCTGTGTCGGGCTATTTAGTACTATTTTCTGGAATAATTTGGAGACACAGAATTACCAAAAAGCAGAAAGAAAAAATGTATGTTTGATTTTCTGATTTTTTAAAATAATCCCTTATCCCGAATTCTGTCTTTGAAGTCTTCGTTAGGCCCTTGATCTCCGTACTAATAATATCCTATTAAGGTAAATACAAGATTACTGCAAGTCTTGTAACATAGAAATAACTTATGTTTGGGACAAAATAATATAATTAGCTTATATAGCTTCATGACTGATTTAGTACCACCAACCCACTTTGCGTAGAAATGTGTGGACAGCTTTTAAGATATTTCAATAACATTTGAGGAACAGTTCAACATTAAAATCTGAGCTTTAAAAGGCCCTGAACAGTTAACATGACTCTGGTCTTGACTCTGACCTTTCGTCTTCATCTTCCTCCTTGCTGATGGTGGATGCTTTCATCCAGGAGAGCAGAGAGCTGCTCCCCTGGGCTGCCTGCTGTATAGCTCCCTTTCTTTTTCCTTTTTTAACCTCTCCTTTCTAGGCATTATACTGCAATTTGTAAATAAAAAGAGACCAACCATATGAATAAGCCTGCTTGGTTACATTACAACAAGGCACAAGGCTACTTTTTCTGCAGGCAATTGGGAATTGCCTGTTTGTCATTTAGCAAATAAATTACTGCAAGTGAAGTGTTAATTATATAGCCTAAAGTAAACCTAAACAACACTAAATATTCAGCATACTGATCGATTCACATGCTGTACCAATGACAAACTCCGCCGACATTAGTTGTGTTCATCACGTCATATCTATTTTTTTTGGGGGGGGGGCTAGCTGGACAGTCGGCTAATTTATGCTCAGCTGTGTGGCGCTGCATGATGCTACTTTATAACAGAGACAAATAAATGCAAGTTATAGCTTGGCAACTGAGGCTTAGGGGGCAAACAATACATTCTTGACTCCATTCATGTATGTGTTACCTCGCTGGTGGAGCAGGGCAGGCCGGGGAGTAGGTGTGTGTGTGCAGCAGCTGTGAACTGCTGCGGCAACACACCTCCGTTTGTGTCCACTCTGTGCGTTCACGTTGACAAAGGAAGTGTGTGTGGAGGAGGAGGAGGGGGGGGGGCATATTTATTGGGGCATTATTGTCAAAGTTTTTAATCGTTGAGCATTTATAGATGATAATGTCGGCATGGGCCACATACACTGTAAAAAAAAAAAAAAAAAAAAACTTTCACATTTTTTTATTTTTTTTTCAAAAGGGCACTTGATTGGGCCAGGGGAAAAGGGCAGGTGCTTCAGCACCACCTCAGGTCTACCTGTGCACGCCACTGGGTTCAAGGCTTAACAACATAATCCAACCAATTTTGTGTTTAAAGTCCTCAGTTTTACATGCTGTTACAGGCATTAAAATCAGCAAGACCACAAGGGTTCCTATATTTTTGCACAGCCAGTTTTTCACATTTTATTTAATTTCATACAACCAAATACTGCTTTTCAAAAAATCTTTGTTTGGAAAACATCCCAGTACTTAGCTGTTCCTGGTAAATTAAAGACATACCACTTTTATCTTTTTTGTGTGAAAGCAGAGTCAATTATAATGCCGGCTGACAGGGGTTCCCAAACTTTTTCATATGATTGTATATATACAAGACATAACGAGACACAGTTGTAACATATTAGGGGAGGGAGCAGAAATCAAACACGAGGGAAGCTTGACCGGACATGGGGAGGAACAAGACAGAACTACCAAAATAAAACAGAAAACCACCAAAACAAGACAGGACAAAGACAGACCATGACAGATATATTGTTATACAGTTTTGTCTGGATTATTTTAACTGAGTCGTTCCTGCTCAGGGAAAACACATGTACCTGCTACTTGTGTCTGGGTGTTTACTTTTCTAATGGGTATTCTATACTTGATGTTTTTTAATCTGCATGTGTTTCATGATCCTGTAAAGCACTTTGAGTGGCTTTGTGCCTGAATTGTGATGTATAAACTTGCCTTGCCTAGGTTTATTTTGTAGAGATCTGTTGAGTATTAAACATCTGCGTGAGTGTAAGGGTATTCAAATAAATTGGTAAGTAAGTCAGAAATATGCTACTATTTAAAAATATAATAATAATGACAATAATAATACTGAAATTCTCCCACTTGAGCCCCTGCTCCCACATATGTCACTGCACATCCCTGGTTCATAAGATAGTCAGTCTCTCTACAAATACATGTATGTGTTTATTTAGGAATTAGAGCACGCACATCCGTATGAGTAAAGAATGACTGGGCATACTTCCAAAGTGAACATAATTAGCCGATACACAAAGACTCGCAAAACATCATACAAAACAAAGGCAATACTAGATCAGTGGTTAGACAGGTAGCCACGACGCACATAACAGGTGAGAGTCAGAGTGAGTAAGGCCATCAAACCTCCATCAGACTTATAGAGGGTAAGACAACTTGCACACTCCTCGACTGTCTCTCTTTCTTTCATACTTATTTTTATTCAATTTACAATTAAAGAAATATTAACAAACAGAACATAATTCTCAGCCAACAACAAAAATCGTGACTTGCTGTCAATAAATGGTTAATCGTATTCCCTCCAAAGTGTGGAATCTTGTGAGGGGATTTGCGAAAAGAACAATTTCAATGTAGCCATTTACTCATAAAGTAACTTTACCTATAATGCTCAAAAACAGTATTATTCCTTTTACTTGTCCATGTCCTTTTCTTAATGTCAAGTGTTATTGTATTTATTTCATGTAAGCCATACGTGGCACTGTTCTAGATTTAAGATAATCTACTACTGGAAATACGACTGTTAAAGCGGCTTCGAGGAACTTCTAAATATCTTTAAACAGCCTAATTTTTTCAGGTAATTAGTCAGGTCTCTTATGTCTCTTATTTTTCATAAAAATACAAAAATGGTAAAAGTATTCACAATTCTGAAAAGAAGACAGAAGACTAGGACATAGTTCAGAAGTAGTAAAAGCAGTGGAATAAATAAGATCAAAAATATGCTTTCTTAGACGTTCTCAGTGTCCACTGCATCATGCTGTGGAGGAGGGCGGTGAACTGTCTGCGTGGCAGGAGAGCCCTAGGGTTCCTCCTGCTCTTTGCTGTAGGAGGTTTGGTTCTCTTCCACAAGCCACTGTCAGAGATTATCCAGCAACGAGGCGCAGGTTAGTCTCTACTTGGCCTACTGCTATGCCATATTGTCCACAGCCCAGAAGGATATGCTGGAACACCTTGTTGCTTGAGCTACCTGTAGTTGAAGCAGTGGTTTTACTGGGGATTTAAAGTAGATGTGGTAGTGAAGTGATAGGAATCCTTAAATTATTGGAGCTCTGATGCATCTCTTTTCTCTTCTGCCTCTCCAGGCATGAGGCTTGAAAGCACTCCACAGCAGTCCACAGAGGTACGTGTTTATTCCATTTCTCCCAAAACACAGATACACACACATGTTGCTCCCAACGGTTATCGCTAGCAAAGAAGCATTGTCAGCCTTGTCCCTCTCAGTGTGTCTGATATCCATGTAGAGAGGATGACCTTACTGTGCATTCAGCCAGTATTCACTGAGCAAACTGTCCCTGTTCCCTTAGGATGTCATCACACACAGTTTCTTTTTTTCATATTCATGTTTATTTGGTTAGCCTACAACCATTTGTGCTAACATTCATTCATAAGAAAGCTTTTTTATTCCATTACATTGTTTAAAGCATTATTAGCTGAATAAACACTCACTATGATTATACATAATAGTTTACTTTTGTTATTCGCCTAATAAGGTTTTTAAATGGGCCTAAACAAAACTACATTTAATCTATACCATTGCATATGTGTCCTGAATTGTTCTACATCATTATAAAGGAATGGATGATTCAAAACAGGTCTTTTATTCACTTCAAAGTTCAGATAGAAAGAGAAGATTAGAGAGACTCAACACCTCAGTGAAGCTCAATCTATATTCTTGTAAATGCATTTACATTATCATCAGAAAATTTTGCTTTTTGTCATGTCGAAAAACTTTTCTCCTGTTTACCACAACATGTGCTGTGACTCTGCAGGACAGAAGAGGAAGAACTGACAAGAGTAGACAGACAGCCACCCCTGATCCTCGAGAGCAAGACATAGGCTCCCTTCATGTCTCCTCTACTCTCTCTACCGCAGACTCTTTTTCCCCTGAAAGATGGAAAAAGCTTTCCGATATCAAAGAAACACGCAGGCAACTAATAAAGGAGATGTGTGCTAAATACAAAAGCAGCATCTCCAAGAAAATCACACGTGATCGTGTTAAAAGCCTCTTTGTGGAGGACAAGTACAAAGTGTTGTACTGCCAGGTGCCTAAGGCTGGCTGTTCCAACTGGAAAAGAACCCTAATTCTTCTGGCGGGCAAGGCTGCCAATGCTCAGAACATTACACATAATGATGCCCACTTTGGCAGTTATCTTAGAACTCTTAACACTTTTAACCAAGAGGAAATCATGCACCGTCTAAAGACATACACCAAAGTCCTCTTTGTCCGAGAGCCCTTTGAGAGAGTGGTGTCAGCTTACAGGGACAAGTTTAATCATCCTAATGCCTACTACCATTCCGCATTTGGGAAACCCATCATCTCCAAGTACAGAAAGAACGCATCCTCGGAAGCCCTGAAGACAGGTGACAGGGTGACATTCAAGGAGTTTGCTAAGTACCTGCTTGATGATCAACGGCCTGTGGGAATTGACATCCACTGGAACCGGGTTAGCGACTTCTGCAATCCTTGTCTAATAGACTACGACTTCATCGGCAAGTTTGAGAACATGGAGGAAGAGTCCAACTTTGTCCTGCGAATGGCTGGGGCACCAACCAACATTAAGTTGCCCACTTTTAAAGATAGAAACCCGACCGACAAGAGGACCTCTTTTGATATCACAGAAGAATACTTTTCCCAGATCAGCCTGGCGGAAAGACAGCGGTTCTATGACTTCTACTACATAGACTTCCTGATGTTCAACTACTCCAAGCCTTTTAACGATTTGTTTTAACTGAAAATCAGACACTTCAAAGTCACATTCTACTATTTCTAAATCTCTACCATGATACTAACATAGGCCAATTCTAAAGTGGATCATCGCATCCAAGCAGCAGAAAGCAAACTTTGGCAAACAAGCTTTAAAATATGCCCTAGGCAATCAGTATTTGAAAATTAATTTTCAGTTTTTTGTTCAATTTAGGCATGAAATGGCTGGGATTTAACATAGGTTCTATAGCTTAGCCGGGGTAATGGCGTTAGCTGCGCAAATGTCCCTTAAAATTTCGATTGTAATTGGTCAGTGTTTGAAACGTAACGGAGAGGCTATCTGACTGACATATGTATATGTAAAGGAACAGAGGAGTGCATTTTGGTGGTATAATTATTCATGGTGATGGTAATTGTATGAAGTTTGTCAGTAAAATTTGAGTTGTTGTGTGTATTTTAAACTGCATTTATAGTCACACTGTTGCCATGCCTCTGTATTTAGCTGTTTGTCTTTTTAGCTAATGCATTTTGAAGCTAACGGCTAATTAAGCTAATGGCTAATTATGTTGAGTCATTCTGAGAGTAGCATTATTGGTGGTTAATTTATGCCTTTTACATTTCAATGTTAAGAACGACTTTCAGTTGGCTTTACTGTAGCTTTATGTAATATGTTGTACATCTGCTTATTATTGCAGAAACCACACACACTCACATCCTCTCACTAAAGAGAGCGGGCGGCTAGCTGTCACTCAAGAGACTGCGACCCTAATTATTCGTACATTTAAACCTCCAATAGTTTAAAAATTAGCGTAATTCAAAAACATTCACCCCCTCAGTGTTTTCATTAAAGGAATACTTCACCCATACGGAACCAGCGTTCTATCATTATAAAATAACTATATAATGAATGAGTCTTCCCTTAGTCTTCCCTTGGCCCATCTGTCCTGTTAATCCTAACCTTACTGTGATGTCACAAGAAGGAAACTGTAGTGAGACCATAGAACACCTTTTCTGCCTTTTTTCAGGCTAAGATGATCCGATTTCATTTTTTTTTTGCACATTTATACTAAATAGGATCTCCGAGTTCAATACACCTTCATATTCCAACCGGTGAAGTAGGCCTTTAAGATACGACCTAAACATAATAGAATGTTTTTTTGGACCAGGCCGTAAATAGGTTTAATAAGGCTGTGAAAACGGCATATTTAACAGGGGAGTCAATGAGAAAATGCTCTGTTTTGGTACTATACCTCTTAGTGGCCACTCTGTGAATTTTATTTTTTGTCACTTCCGCATCGGATGCTGGTAGAACTCGCTGTGGTTGGGGCTTGGGGGCAACTTGAATAGGCCTACTGTGAAATAAGTCAGAGTTGCTAAAAATACGAATAATAAATACAGTAATTGATTTCGGCATTAGTCCAAGGATGTCAAATCAAAGATTATCTATTCTTCTAAATGCATAGTAACTCAAAGTCACAAATTATGCCTGTTTCAGGTTAAGAAAATACAATTTGGGTTCCTACTATGAACTGTTTTCATGGTGTTGTTTAAAAGAAAAATATATACGTTTCTTACAGGGCCTTTGCTGAATCTCATATGTTCAGCCTCTGTCTGGAACGCTCTGTTTTAGTGTATTTCTCTTTAAACCCCGCCTTCCAAAAAGCCCAGTCAACTCAGATTGGCCCTGAATCTAACTGCCAGCAGGATAGTAAGGTTGGTTGGTTAATGAGGGGGCGTGGCTACTGCCCTTTTGACATCAAGGGTATACAAATCTGAATGGTGTTTTTGAACCTGTTTTCAGACAGGTGGAGGTGGAGAAAAAGAGAGAGGGTGGTTTTTTGTCATACTTTGGGAGTCTCTAGGCAAAATGGGATCCGGTATTTATGTTGAGAAAGTGCATTTTGCACAAAGGGTAACCTAAAATGTGTTTTTTAACTTTTGTTACTCATAAATTTAAAATATTCAATGGACATGCCCACAGAATATCAGATCATCTTGCCTGTGTGGATTTTACATGAATGTTTATGTGCTGGTGCAATTCACTAAATGGGTCTGTAACAAGGGAGCTGACTCATCACTGACTGTGTTTCGCACACTATCATGTTTGAATTCATGTTTGTCAAAAAAAAGTTTTGCGAGTTTGTCTCTTTTCCTTTATAGTTTTTAAGCATTTTTGGATAAAGGGTTTTTTAATGTGTTTTCTAGGCTTCAGATTATGTGACTATCAGAGCTGCATCCCAAGGGAGTCCATCACACGACATGCTACAAATGTGCGTGCATTTAAGCTATTATGAAACAGTATTTACTTACTGTGGGCTAGGGCTCAACCATAAAGCCTTATGGTTGAGTTTTTAAGTTTGTTGTTCTAATTGGGGCTATGAGCTTGCAACTATTGTTTTGAATAAATTTTTTATTGATTCATACTGTGGATGTTATGAAGCATTTGAAATGTCTTATCTTTATCACAAACACTTGAAGCAGCCTAGCCGTGGGAAAACCACTTGCAGGGTCAACTTCCATTTTTCGACTTATCCCTACGTTGTTCCCGATCATTCCCCTAAACTTTGACTTTGACATACATTTATTTATCGTTGCTTTTTGTAAAATTGAGAAAAAATGTCAACTTCTCAATACTTTGATGACAATTAGTAGAGTACATTTTTGACATTATTTGACAATGGTTATAGCAACAGTGATTAACTCTTCAACATTTTGGGAAATACCCCTGCTTTCTTGATGAGTTATACATATCCGCTCTAACCACTACACCACGAGTGCCCCCTTATACTGTAATAGTTAGAAAATATACTGTATGTCTAACTGCAAACAATGTTTTTAAAAAAAATCTCCATGTGTATTATTAGGGACACAATACATTCAGTAAGGCAATCTGTCATTTGTAAAACTAAAATAAAACTATTCTACAATACTGAGTACCTCAAATATGTGAGATTTGTGTTTTAGAGGGATGAAATTGAATGGTGCATTCAAAAGACTTTCAAAATAAAGCAAATAAAAGGACCTATGCAACTCGAATTCTTTATAACAGAACAGGTTCAGTTGCATGCATGCAAGCCTTATTTTTGCAAGTTGTTTTTCAGTGGCGGATTTCATTCTGTGAAAAAACAACTCATGATTTTCTAAACGTCACAAAAGAAAAACACACACTGACACGATCAGTTAAATAAGAGACTTTTTTTGCAGTTAGCTACAAAACCACTTTATTGAAAAAGCAGATTATGTCATCTACAGTTAAATGATACGTCCCAATTTTTAATACATTAAATAACTTTAGACTTTTTTCATGTTTTAGATAAATAGATCTAGTTTCCTTTTTTTATGAACCATCTAGGTAATCAAAACACTTTGCGATACAAAAGGTTGTGACAGATGTGCTTGTTGGAACTACCAGTAGGAGAATACGCCGTCTTCTCTTTCCAAGTGATCTTTGACAAAAAAAAAAAAAAAAAAAAAACTAGCCTCTTTATGTACAAGGTAACTAGCTGTGCGCTATGCAATAGAAAACTGAAGTAGTACTTTTTAAAAACAGGTGAATTAAGACATCTTTACAAAGGGGAATCACTCTGATCTCGTTAAGTTTTTTTCTTGGTGGTTGAATATTGTGCAGACAAGTTCAGAAAAATAAATGCCTCATTCTTCAAGTATGGCACACAGTACTTGAGCAGAACCCCTGTATAATGCTGGGGTTAAGCAAATGACAAGGGAGGTTTTCTTACATTATTCAGTCCTTTTCTTTTCTCTGTGATTACAAATATACAACCGGGAGGAGAACACAATTATTATTACATTCAAATGAATCTCATCACATCAGGTTACATTAGAAAGGACCTTCTCTCTCTCTGTGGTGGTGACCCCCCTTGCCTTCAGTCTCTGCTTCAGTCTGTTTGGGACACATTCAGTAGTATTTACTCAGACCTGCGTGTTACAGTAATACAGTAGGAATAAAAGCTGGGCCAGTGTTAAGCAGGGAAGAGTCGGTGATTGCTTTTTATTCTACTTTAAATATCAGATGGGTGTGGAGTTTGCTACAGTCCGATGGATGACTAAAGGACTAGACACAAGTCCAAACAAACACCCATAATTAAAACATGAACATCAGCAGAAAAGGTATGCCATCAAAAACATCACTGGGTTATAGAAGAGACAGAGCAGGGGTCACTGTGTTGGGTGCTGCGCTGCCCTGCAAACAGTGAGGTGCATGTGCCATGGACCTGCCACTAGCGCACACACACACACACACGGCTGATATTGGAAATAGTCACACGTAGATGAGGTTTATTTACTTGTGAATTGTGTCTCTTCATGTACACGGAATTATCTATTGATGGCCAATCTGATAAATATTTTAAGCATGTTGTTTTTGTTTTGTATATGTCCATTGTCTACACACGCACAGGACTCAATGCAACACATACATGCAAGTACCTGCCACACTCACGCCACACACCACATACACACACACCACGCACAAACACAGGTACACAAAATCAGCAAGGGGATCATGGGGGGGACTCCCATTAAAACACGTGTGGGACCAGCAGCTCCGGGTTTTCAGGGACGCCCTCCCAGAACACAACCTGTTTTGTCTTAAGGCATGTGAACAAGTGGAGTTTTATTTTATTTGTAGTAACGCACCGTGATCCGAGTGCTCGTATGACCAAAAAATGTGTCTGGAAAAACATACCAGGAAACTGCCCTGAACAGACCTGGAGCAAAAGGCTTTTTTTGTTGTTGCAAGTAACCATTCAATTTGTTTTGATTCCGCTTTGAGTACCAGACGGGTAAGATTAACTTAAGATAATAACAACTTATTTTCGGGGCTGTATGCATTTGTTCAGTCATGAGCGGACATTGTGATGACATGCTGAGTGTTTTCAAGTGTTCTTTTAAAAAAGGACCAAATCTTAGCATTTAAAGACCAATCTCTAGCTCAACTCTCTGATTTTAAAATGAAGCTTAAATCTTAATCTTAGTGCTCTTTGTGATCACTTGGCAAAAAAATAGCAGACCCATCATTGACAACAGGTCAGAATGTGCAACTCTGAAAAATCAACAGTTCAGATACCTACATGCATTTACTTAAATGTAATTGTATTTAGGTAAACCACATTAGTGCTTATAAAAATACTAGGGCTGTCAAATTAACGCGTTAATTTCGATGAATTAATCACAGAAAAATTAACGCGATTAAAAAAATTAACGCAGATTAATCGCACTTCTATAATGCCCGGTGCAAAAGTGTCTGTGCATTATTGATTTAGTGGGTGCAACAATGTAGGATATGTTCAAAACAGGATCTCTCAATCTTCCTCTCTGTGTCTCAATTTTGTTTGCTAGCTGTCTCATCTCCCGCGTAAACGGACACCCGCTCCGTGTGTGTGTGTGTCAATATGTTTGCCTATGAGTACGACGATGGTGAATGAATCGGCATAGGCATCTGTGGCAGTGCAGCGCTGTCTGTTGTGGGGACAGAAGTTACGAGAGTGAGTGAGTGAGTGAGTGAGTGAGAGAGAGAGAGAGAGAGAGAGAGAGAGAGAGAGAGAGAGAGAGAGAGAGAAACAAACTGTAGCAGGCTATAGGCTACAGCTGTTTATGAACAGGTATAAAAGTGTCATAAAAGTATTCGATTAATTTAGATTAATTAATCACAGAGCCTGTAATTAATTAGATTATTTTTTTTAATCGCTTGACAGCCCTAAAAAATACTAACACAAATATATACACTCAACAAAAATATAAACGCAACACTTTTGTTTTTGCTCCCATTTTTTCATGAGATGGACTTAAAGATCTAAAATTCATTCCAGATACACAATATTACCATTTCTCTCAAACATTGTTCACAAATCTGTCTAAATGTGTGATAGTGAGCACTTCTGCTTTGCTGAGATAATCCATCCCACCTCACAGGTGTGCCACATCAAGATGCTGATCTGACATCATGATTAGTGCACAGGTGTGCCTTAGACTGTCCACAATAAAAGGCCACCCTGAAATGTGCAGTTTTGTCTCACAGCAAAATGCCACAGATGCCACAAGCATTGAGGGAGCGTGCAATTGGCATGCTGACAGCAGGAATGTCAACCAGATCTGTTGCTTGTGCATTGAATGTTCATTTCTCCACCATAAGCCGTCTCCAAAGGCGTTTCAGAGAATATGGCAGTACATCCAACCGGCCTCACAACCGCAGACCACGTGTAACCACACCAGCCCAGGACCTCCACATCCAGCAGGTTCACCTCCAAGATCATCTGAGACCAGCCACTGAGACAGCTGCTGAAACAATTGGTTTGCATAACCAAACAATTTCTGCACAAACTGTCAGAAACCGTCTCAGGGAAGCTAAACTGCATGCTCGTCGTCCTCATCGGGGTCTTGACCTGACTCCAGCTCGTCGCCGTAACAGACTTGAGTGGGCAAATGCTCACATTCGATGGCGTCTGGCACGTTGGAGAGGTGTTCTCTTCACGGATGAATCTCGGTTTACATTGTTCAGGGCAGATGGCAGACAGCGTGTGTGGCGTCGTGTGGGAGAGCGCTTTGCTGATGTCAATGTTGTGGATCGAGTGGCCCATGGTGGTGATGGGGTTATGGTATGGGCAGGCATCTGTTATGGACGAAGAACACAGGTGCATTTTATTGATGGCATTTTGAATGCACAGAGATACCGTGATGAGATCCTGAGGCCCATTGTTGTGCCATACATCCATGAACATCACCTCACGTTTCAGCAAGATAATGCACGGCCCCATGTTGCAAGGATCTGTACACAATTCTTGGAAGCTGAAAATGTCCCAGTTCTTGCATGGCCAGCATACTCACCGGACATGTCACCCATTGAGCATGTTTGGGATGTGCTTGACCGGCGTATACGACAGCGTGCACCACTTCCCACTAATATCCAGCAACTTCGCACAGCCATTGAAGAGGAGTGGACCAACATTTCACAGGCCACAATTGACAATCTGATAAACTCTATGCGAAGAAGATGTGTTGCACTGCATGAGGCAAATGGTGGTCACACCAGATACTGACTGATTCTGAGTCCCCAGACCCCCAATAAAGCAAAAAATTTCACATTTCAGAGTGGCCTTTTATTGTGGACAGTCTAAGGCACACCTGTGCACTAATCATGATGTCAGATCAGCATCTTGATGTGGCACACCTGTGAGGTGGGATGGATTATCTCAGCAAAGCAGAAGTGCTCACTATCACACATTTAGACAGATTTGTGAACAATGTTTGAGAGAAATGGTAATATTGTGTATCTGGAATGAATTTTAGATCTTTAAGTCCATCTCATGAAAAATGGGAGCAAAAACAAAAGTGTTGCGTTTATATTTTTGTTGAGTGTATATATAGTGATCAAAAGCTATGCGATTTCCAATTGAGGATTTATCTGTTAAATTTACAATAACAGACTGCAGAGGATTTAACCAAATACGGATACATTGAAGGTATGCAGAAATGCCTGCCTGTTACTGTGTGTTACAGCAGTCTGCAGTCAGCAGAGAGGACTTGTGCAGTCTAAAAAGCAACACATTTGTTGCCATTTAAGCACCAAACATTTGCTACTCAAAGTGGAATGAGATAATTGAAGGCATAGTTGAGCCAGGTCTGCTCCTACAAAAGCCTGTGGATCAGTTAGGCCGTCTGTCCTGGTGGGGAAATGATACAACAGACCCTAAATCTTCAGAAGTGTGACAGATGGCGTGTTTCATCTCTGAATCTATCGCCAACGCAGAGAAGGAAAAAAAAGAGGATCTACGCCTACGATCTTATGTGGAAAACATCTGCAAAATATATATTCATATATAAAAAGACAATCTATGTGCATCTAACATTTTTCTTTTTCCTGCCATAATATAATCATTAATTAAGACACTGCTTGTGAATCTCTCAAGGTCTCGTCTAAGACTTTTCTAAGTGGAATGTCAGTTGTTTTCCTCTGGGCTTGTGGTGCTACGGTGCATCTGTTAATTCGGGGTCGGTGCAGCGGGGCTAGGAGCGATTATGTTCACAGTTTTCTCTCTGACAGCCCCTGTCACAGTCATGAAGCTGGGGGGGGGGGGGGGGTCCTTTTGCATAGCCTTTTAGCAGGACTCCATTTCAGTGTTAAGAAGCTGCACGGTGAGAACCCTGGCTCTGTAGGCACCCTGGGGTCAGTCCCATCCAGCCAGCAACACGGGAATGTAGTGGAGTTGGCTCGTTGGTTCCCTTTTGCTTGGCCTTACTCATCGAAATCAGCAGCTATCTCTTAATCGACCAGCATGGGGTGAATACACTTCAGTCAGAGAAGCAGGAATGCAAAACATGGAATGGAAGAGAGTTGACGGGGACAGGCCAGTTTGCAATCTCTTCCAATCCCAAAATAAAAAAACCCAGTCTTTGATGGGGTCAGTAGGTGTGACGTCACTGGGGGCCTCTGGGTGAAACCGGCGTGTTAGCTTTCAGGGTTAGGCACCCCAAGGGAAGGGAGGGGAAAGAGAGCAAAGGACCACAGATGGAGGAGAAGAGGGGGGGACCCTTTTTTCCCAGCCATGTCATGTGACAGCAGGGCCGGGGTTTGGGAGCTGCGCTGTGTGTGCTCTTGTCCAGTGGAGGACCGGGGCCAGTAGCTCAGATTGGCCCACACAGACAGAGGCTTCCCCGAAACTGCTGGAGAGGGTCCAGGCCTTTTTTTTTTCTTTTTTTCTCCCTCTGCTAATGGTGTCTCTGGGATCTCCAGGGAGGCTGTCCACCCTTGACTACCTCCTCCCTCACAGCTCCGTGACATGGAGGGGGTAGCTGGGGGGCATGTGTGGGGCCGGGCCCTGCGTCTGGAGCCGGTGGATGTGGCAGCCGTGGCAGAGCAGGTGGCCTTCCAGTGGGTAACAGCGGTGGCCCTCTTCGTCATTCAGCTGTAGACCACAGTCCTGGTAGAAAAGACACGAAGGAAGGAAACATTAACACACCACAAATAAACTAAATAATCAAACCCCTTTGATGTGTGTGTGTGCTTTATTAATGCAAAGGTATTTAAAGCCATTGTGAGACTTTTTAGGAAGCGTGCTTATAATTGCCGCCATTAAAGTGAAACTCAGCAGGCAAACATTGTTTTTTCAACCACTGGTTAATTTCTGAGATTTTTGATTATTTTGTTTCCAGAACTTGTCTTCTTTCATACTAGTATAAATAATAGGTCCAAAATGTAAATTTAGGTGTTTTATTTTAAGAAACCATTTCTGTTTACGTCTGTTCAATGATACTTTACAAACCATATTTAACAGTCATTATCTCAACATAAGTCATTTTAAAATAATATGAACCAAAAATCTCAACTTCATTTTCTAATGTAGCAATCAACTGGCAAAGTTTCATGATGATATCGATACGTTAAAACAAATTGACCTCATTCACCTGCTGTGTCTCGCATTACATATGAAAGGCTTATGCTAGGCTAAGCTAAGCATAACATTTGTGTACAGAAATTAGTAGAGTAGTATGGATCTTTTTGTCCCACTCTGTGCCAACAAATGAATAAGCATATTTTATTTACGCTTTACATCTGCTGCACTATAGCACATTAACTGCAGTCACATACAGTGAAGTGGCTGAAATGTGTTTGCTTTACAGAGGGGTGTGCTGGTTCAGTCTCACGAGAGGTCAGAGGTCCAGAAGCATTTCTAGGCAGTAGAGAGGGGCTGGTTTGCTGCCTCGAGGCGTGAATTTTTTTGTGACATCTGTATTTGTGGACAAGGACATAAGTGTTTCAAATGACACGCATTTAGGAATGAATACAGTGAGGGGGGAGCAGACACTGAACATGCCTGGAGGAGATAGATAACATAATCCGGCTGGCCCCCGCACCACTCGGTTGCTATCATGATTCAGACCTGGATAAGCAGCGGAGAACTCATATATTATAAATTAATGTTGCACTAATGCTCGGGGTGTTTCTCACTGGATATGCTGCTCACTATTGTTGCTGAAAAAAAAATGGAGGCACCTGATGTGTCATAGAATCTAAAAAAAACGGACCCCCATCCCAAAGAAAATACGTCATGAATTTATCATCTTCAGGATGATTCAGCAGCTCTGGACTTTACCCTTCCTCTGTCCACACACAAACCCCCTCCCCGGACATAACTCGGCTGAATGATTACCCACTGCTTACATAATGATCTGGTCTGTTTTCTATGAAGAGGAATGTCAGCCATCAGTTAAATCACTCCTTATATTGCCTATAGGAGGACAGTGGACACTGCAATAACTCAATATTAACTATTTAGAACAAACCAAAAAAAAAAAAGTAAAAATAGAATCCCTGCAGTGTGGTATGAGATGCTTCATTTGTTCCACTAAACGTGTCTGACACATTTGACGTGCAAAGCATCTGACGGATGTGGAGCGGCAGGATAACTGGGATTTCACATGTCTGGTTTAGGCGACGAGTCCCCAGCTGAGTTCAATGCTCGGCGCCGGAATGTGCCTAGTCAATGAGTCACAATGTTGAGATGAACCTTGGTTTGTTATCTGTCTGTGTGTCCTATGTTATGTGTGTGTGTCTCATTTATTCCGCAAGAGGCTGTATTGATGATTCACACTCGCAGCAGGAAAACAAAGTCTAGTCTCATCCCACGATTTGCAGCTCTTAGTCAGGTTTCATTCTGCCAGTGTGTGTGTGTGTGTGTGTGTGTGTGTGTGTGTGTGTGTGTGTGTGTGTGTGTGTGACACAGCAGTATGCATTGTGAGTGAGTACTTTGAGTGTGTCTTTCTAAAAAAGTCGAATCAAACATAGTGATGCAGAATTTGCTCTGGTTACATCACATGTACATGCATGGTGGACTTCTATTACTTCTATTACAAAGGGTCTGATTTACTAAAATCCCAAATGAAGAGTGCTACATTGTGTGTGCTTTCTAACAAATTGCACATTTGGTTGGTAGACATATTGCAAAGAAATCGTAATATTACTCAAAGAATCGCTATATAAGAGAGTATCTGTGAGAAAGTGAATCCAGTGATTAAAACAATAGAAACTGATGAATGGCAAGATATAAAAAAGCCTCTGCAAATGAGTACAGTGAATCGCTCCTATCACTTTTGGGAAACTAGCAACCACATAAAAGCCCTGTTTGGTTTCATTCAGTGCATCCTGAGAGCATGGAAATCTCATGTACCTGCAACTCATGTGTGACATAACATGTAAGACTTTGCACAGCACACCTAACAAAAAACATGGAGAGACGCCAGCAGAAAAATAACTTCAGTGCACTGCACTGACCCAGACGCGAGGAAATGCAGAGTTCCAAGAATTTTTAGCATGTCAGGTATTGTGTGAATCCTTCCCGTGAGTGTCTCTAAATAATAAGCCTTTAACTCATCCAAAAGTTCCAAAACAGCATTGCTGGAAGGGGCGAAATCTCTGGATTAGTTTTGCTTCTGTCAATCCAAACATGTTAACACGAGAAAAACAACTTGCTCTCTCTGTCTTCTTTCATGCCTGTGTCTCCTCCTCAACACAAACACTGCAGTCACTGTGCTCAACACTTTGCCCTTAGCACCAACCTTTCAAACGTCTTCAATACAGACGCAATCACGTCAATGGCAATTATTTTCAGGCTTTGTAAAGCTCAATGCGTGTGCTAAATTAACCAATTTGCGTCTACTCCTAACAATATTTTGCACGCCTGATATTGCATACATTAAATTGGATAACATGGTTATTTTGCACGCAATCCTCAGTACTCACTGTTAATTAGCTTGCATGTATTTTTGCAGGTGATATAAAGTTTGCACACATTTTTACAGTGCAAACATTTAGTATATTAGGCACAACATTGTGTGTGTGTGTGTGTGTGTGTGTGCCTGTGTAAGGGCAGAGTGCAACCTCACCTCACAGTGGTAACAGTCCACGTGGTAGTCCTTGTCCATAGAAACAACCCGGATGGTTTCCTCTGAGCCCTGATGGGACAACCACAGTGAAACCTTTACATTACATCAGTGTAGTAGTGTGTCTCACTAAAGTCATGGTCCAATAAGCAGCAGGTCACAGGTTCAAAACCCTGCAGCTGCCACGTCACCGCGCAACATGCTCCACGCTCTCTGTACAGAACGGTGCACTAGAGCTGCTCCATATATACACGCTTACATGGCAAACAGAAGAAACTTCCCTTAAAGTAATTTAATCTGCTATTTAATGTTTAAGGATTATATAAGAGTTGTTGACCAAGCACCAGCATGTGCAGAATGTTTTGATGATGGCTGTGCAGTGTTGGTGGTTTAGTTTGTCAGTTCAAGCAGTTTGGGTGAGCGGATTACTTTTAAAGCATATTTTCCTGTTGATGAAAATATTCAATGATATTTAATGACTTGTATGCATTCACATGGTCTCCTTACCTGGGCTGGAAGGATGGGCTGGTTGCAGGAGGCACACTTAGGAGCAAACACGCTGTCATGAAAGAGACAAATACAATTATTAACAGCATTTTTTTTTCAATCCCCAAAAAATGAATACAAGGGGCTTTACTAGTTCAACATAGTAACTGCAGCAGGAGTAGACAAACTGTGCTATGTACTGTATGGTCCAAAATGTTCTTGTTCTTGCCGAGCGGCTTGTTTCCAGGCCACATTCTGCCAGGCAGTGATCCCATTTTTTCTTTATCAGTGTGCAGAGCAGAGAGAGAGAGATGTTCTCCTTACGTGTGGTAGTCTTTGACACAGTAGATGTTGTTCTCTACGTCCACGGTGAAAGGCACTCCATCCAGACCCTCTTTACACACCACGCAGCGGAAACAGCCCGGATGGTAGGACTTGCCTAGTGCCTGGAGGATCTACACACACACACACACAGACACATACACAGACACAGAGTAAGACTCGGGAGTGAGGCCATGGAGTTCATGCAGCATCACACAACAGGCTGCCATTGGGGAGTTTAGATTCAAATCATAAAAGCAATGAGGATGATGTGATAGTATGCGTTTCAGATAACAATATAGTCAGTACGTGAGGTGCTGTAGTTAATTAGAGAATGTAAAAAACAAAACAAAAATAAAACAGAATGTAATGTCTTTAAATTTTGAAGTGATTATATCTATACTAAATAGAACAATGCCTCAAGAAGACGGGAACTTTTTTTTAAATAATACACGAGCGCCACCCTTTGCTTTCCCTTGTCCTGTCCCATTAAAGCTCTTACCATCTCCATGATGAGGTGACCGCACACAAAGCACTTGTCAGCCGTCTGCTGGAACCCAGAGTACTGCAGGGAAGAGGACAAGACGCATGATTTATTGATCTGCTGCTGACCAATGCAATCAGTGGAATGTGTTACTGCTGCTTCACACCTAACACCATCAACTGCTTTCAGTCCTAGGCTCATCTATAGAGGGAGCTGCTGCACTCTTTAAATTAACATGACAAGGCTTTGTCTCCTTTCACAATCTCTGCATGTGTTCATCAGGCTGCAGTGGCTGACCCGTGTGGCCAAACCCCCAAACATGTATTTTTAAACCTTTATTGGTTCTGAAGGAGGCTTCTGAAAAGGACCTTTGTCATATTCATAAAGTTAACTCCTTTCATATTTGGGAACTGGCATGTGGAAGAGGACCATGAGTCACCCATAATGTAACAACTGGTCGATTATGTGACACAATGCTGAGAGCATAACACAATAACTTTTTGCCCATAATGTAGTAACTTACACATTTTGGTTCACCTATTATATTTTGGAGCAAGCAAACTATTTGTGTCCAATAGTGTTGTAACTGTATTAGATCGTACAACGAGTCAATGGATTTAAGGGGTAATTGATTGAATGTAAAGCATAGAAAGCAATAAAAGCACTTTGTACAGTTTGTACTGTAATTCAAGGCTCAAAGGGTTCACACACAAACACAATTATATTATTAATTCCTCTGGACGAAAAGGTATTTCACAAATTGTTTGGTTCAAAGCTTTCAGTTAACACCTGCGCACATACACACACGCATTTGTGTATGGACACTTTGAGCCTTGAATTACAGTAACAACTATTGAAAGAATGCTTTTGTTGATTCTGCACTGTGCATTGCAGCAATTCGCCCTTTAATCCAATAGTGATGGACTCTTTCTATAATTATACAAATAAATTGCCTGATTCATAGTGTAATACATGAACCAAAATGTTATACAATATTACAATATGGGCAAAATGCCTTAACGTTAATAATAATAATAATAATAATGGATTGGATTTATATAGTGCTTTTCAAGGCACTCTTTACAGGGTTCCAGGTTGTGCAGTCAGCATTTTGTCACACAACGGACCAGTGATTACATTATGGGTTTTATTTAAAAAAAATAAAGCAAATAAAACAATTACATTATGGGTCGTTGTTACATTATTGGCCCTTACAGCATGTGCTTGTTGGCCAGTGAGCATCTCCACTGGACCCAGGATAGAACACCCATAACTCCCTTCCTGTACACCCTGAGGCCAGCAGATAATGGAGTTGACCATCTGCAGTTTACACACCCCCTCTGGGTCATGACCTGTGGGTTAGGGGGGCTGGCAGTGGAGACACGGCCAGTAGGTGAAGGTGGGAGGAGGTAGTGATGGGCAGGCTTTGGCCCCTGAGCTGACATCTTCACTCCAGATCTACCATCTGCCACCACCACCACCTTCCCCCCACCTCACAGACACCCCAGGGGTGACGGGCCTGACTAGTCAGATCTAAACTGCATGAGGGAGACGGAAGAAGATTAGGGCCCACTCACACTTAGCCAGGTTGATCCGTGCCATGCTTAAACTGTTCACTGTTCAATAGTTCACCCCCCTCCCTCGTCCCCGGGTTGCTTCTTGCTTATCAGTCATCGCCTCTTAATACAAATGGCTTTTTTGGAGAGTATTTGAATTGGATTATATTTGAATATTTTCATCCAGCCAAATTTGAATCAAACATTCCACAACCACATAAGACTAACGCGAACCCTCAGGCATTGGATGTATTGGGTCGTGAGGAAAATTCTCATAAATTAACGTCAGGACTGCCGTCTATGCACGTACATTAGCATCCGTACCGTGCTTGAGCGCAGTATGGAGCAGTCAAACTGGTCAAATGAACTAGAGATTAGCTGTCAATCGTGTTTGGGCGCGGTACATTTGCCTAGTGTGAGTGAACCCTTATTAGTCTCATCCTGTCATCTGACCTCCAGAATCAGTTGGTGTTGCTGAGAGACAGTAATTGCAAATGCAAAACAGGAATGACGGTGTTTCCTCACAGATCCAACAGCTTCAACTCTATGGGGAAGCTGCCCATAAACAGGAAGTATTGACAGCAGATGTGACATTTAGATCGTAAAACTGTTTGCAACATTTTATGTAATAGGAACCTTTTGTGAGTTTCTTCCTCCTTGTTAGCAAATGATTTCATCACATTTTATCGACATCTCCTTTGCCTTAAAGCTATATTGCATAACTTCTGTCTCCCAATTAGAAATTCTGAGAAAATTACAACAGCAATGTTTTTTTGGATCTTATACATTCTTCAGTACGTCCAGGTTTTTTTCTTAGCAATGGACTCAACTAATTAAACAGTTCTTGGGCTCTTTAGGGATTTTGCTGAGCTCCTGCACCAGCGTCAGGGGGTGACACAAGTTTGTAAATGCTCCCATACTGAGAAAGACAGAGTGATTTTTGCGGAGCTGATACACTTAATCAACTGTGTCATTGTTTAGCAATGGCTTGTATGTTACCGACATTAATTTTTATGAAAAAAAGTAACGCGCCGTAGCTTTAATTACAGCTTCGCATACAGCTACAGTACATAGAACATGTCATTATTTCACTGGCACAGTTAGCATCTCCGTGTGTTCATCTACATTAAAAACTCATCATTAGAATATTTCAGCGGGGACATGAAAGCATGGTGAGAGCGGCGGGCCGGCGTCTGCCCTGTTAAGCTGAAGCAGATGGAAGTGCAGCCTTAGAGCTACAGCTGTCTTCCTCCCAGTCTTAATTGCAAGTGCCGCGGAGCAGCTCGTGGGGTAATTGAACTCCTTGGGGAAATCTGGTGGGGTGGGGGGGGGGATTGTTGTGAATTTGGAGGGGTGCTGCTAAACTCCTAATTGCAGCTGCAAAGTCTGTTTCCTCTGGAGGGTTGCAGAATGTAAGCATGAGATCCTTATCCCGGTCGCTCTCTGCCATCTACGCCCGTTAGCCCACCGTCGTTAAGGCCATGATACGGTGCTACCAGCGGATTGGATCATTCCAGAGTGACAAAAACAACAATAATTATGAATATGGAGGTGACTCACCAGAAAGTCCTCCTCACAGTACACCTTCCCGTTGACGTTGTAGAAGGCCTTTCCTCGCAGCCTGCGCCCTGAGGAGACAAGACGACAAATTCATTAAAGTATGGAAGAGATTCAACCAATGTGCTACTGCAGATAGAATATGGACAAAAGTATGTGGACAGCCCTTTTATGTACTTTTGGTTCAGGGTTGTTTTTCGTAGTATTTGTAGTCCTGTTATCGACCATGTTAAGCTAACAAGCTGACATGTTTGTTAATGGACGGCTAGCTTGTTATCTTGGATTTTGATTTTTTAACTTCAACAGCTAGTTTTTATTGTACATTTTTGAAAAAAGTGCCACGGGTGTGTAAACAGATCAGATGAGAGAGAAATAGACAAAAGCTCCAGGAGCTATTGTGAAAAGGTGTAGGCTGAAGCCTTAGCTTCAGCCCACACCTTTTCGATCAATACTATTTATAAGAAATTAATATATAAATTACGATGACAACTTTGTGTTATTTTGTGTGTTTTTTATTATTTTATTTTTTTAACTTGTGTAAGTAATGTTGTGAATATGTTTTGATCGAAATAAACTGAAATAAACAAATAAACAATAAACTGATTAGCTGGCAGTTATCCACTCATCAAGATGCATTTTGGGTATTGTAGGTTTGGACATTTTTGGATGAAGACTCATACTATCATGTAGTAAAAGTCAGCCTATAACAGCCTCTTTTGACCATTCTTTTCTATTCCAGCTTTTAGTCCTACTGTCAGTTAGTGGAGTACCACTGTAACACCACTGTGGTAATTAGAAGTTTGAAAATCCAAAAATTAAGTATTTAATACAATAAGAAAATGTGTGTTGTCTATTAAAATGACTTTTACTATAGATCTGCCGTTTAATTTCTGTTCATTCATCTTCATGGGTATTGCACAGACTATAAGAAACAGATTTGTTTTCAAAGAGAATGATGTCCAACTATTTTAAGTTGGACATCAGCTCTGACACTCCAAGTCAGAATGCATCATACACCTCTTCCTTGATTTTTTTCTACTTTACAACAGCGACAGCAGGTCAGCACAGAGCAGTTGGCTGGCCGAACGTACGGGGCATCCTTCCTGTGCCACCGTTTAATTACTAAGACCATTGATCCCACTCACAACCCAATAATAGCAGGTTGCCTTCCACCCCCCCCCCCACCACCCCCCAATATCTCTCCTCTTCCCTTCCCCTGCCGTTGCTGCTAATACTGTTAGTTTAACTATAAGTTCTACATCATTATCACATAGATACTCTTGGCTGCTATTAAGACTGATGAAGCAACTTTTTGACATCCCTTTGGGAGTACTTTTCCCTTTTCTTGACACTTTAAAGACTTTATAATAGCATAAAAAAAAAACTATCAACAGTTGCAGTCCTACACCTTGCAAACATATCCAGAGAAACATGCCCATACCACCGGGCCCAGGTTCAGCATACTGACTTCTCTAGCTCAGAGTGTGAAGGCTGAATTCCTCTGGGGTGAGTGTTCATTCATCACAATCCAAGTCTGAATCCAATCTTTAAAAGACGTTCTGCTGCGGGCCTGGCTTCTGCAGCCCCCTGCCATGCAAAACCCCTTACAGCTCGCCCATTCTCTCTCTGGCAGCGGGATGACTTCACCCCAAAGCCTGGCAGCAGAAGAAGCTCACGGAGCTCATAAATCTGTCTGGATTAGTCGGATTTAATTGTCGTCACCGAAAGCCACCGTTGATTTTATGGGTGTCCCCGGCATGGGAAATCCGCTACCCCCCTCTCTCTCGCTCTCTCTCTGTATCTCCCTCTATTTAACACTGAAATGTGTGCAGTCGCTGTATTTCACACGCAAACACTGTGTTACACAATGCCGGGAGATCATCATGGCAATACATTAACACCCACGTAAATGGCTGGAGCTGCCGAGGAATGCTGTGCACACAATAGGTGAGAGACTTTTAAGACTGAGCAATTAGCATTTCGGTAGCGTGGAGCAACATGAATACAAAAGCAGGAAATAGAGGAAGAACACAATATGAAGCAACTATTTAAGAGACACTGTGTTAAAAAAAAGCCAGACTTTGGGAGAGGGCTAAGCGTGCAGCCATAAGGAGCAGTGAGATTCTAGTGAACAGCAGCAGCAGCAGCAGCAGCAGCAGCAGCAGCAGCAGCAGCAGCAGCAGCAGCAGCAGCAGCAGCAGCAGGGGCTTGCAATGCAAGGTGTTGCTGTATGCTCGTCTGTGGCCTCTGCTCTGGAGTCTTTTGGGGTCTGGAAGGTTGAACACAAAAGGCCCCAGCGATGGCGACTGTGTGGAGCTGCTGCTAGGGGAGAGAGAGCGGGCCCAACTGAGCAAACGGGGACATTCTTTCTGACTGAGGTCACTAGCTGGTCCCATTCAACCCCCCCCCCCCACACACACCTCTCCAACACCCCACTCTCTCTGCCCGCTTCCCTCACCAACCAAGAAAGGGAGGGGGAGGGCTCCGTGCCTGCCTCTCTCTCTCCCTCTCTCTCTCTCTTCTCTGGCCTTTTGTCACCAGACGGAGAGGCTGAACCTCGTCACAGGGGTTACAAGTGATAGAACCAGCAGCTCCGTTACACGTTTTACTTTGGATCTACAGGTTTTAGAAAGTTGAATTTAGGAACCTCTTTGATACTTAATGCAATCGGATGTATAACAAACATGACTGCGCACAATGTAAGCATACAATATAAAAACAAATGGGAATGAGATTGCGTCCTCATGACCCTCTGGAAAAAAACAGACCATTTGTCATTGAACAGCCAATTAAATTTACAAGAGCTTCAGAAAAACATTATCAAGCAATGTGATCCACACAATAAAACGCAACTTAACCATAAAGTGATTGCCAATGACTCCTCCGCTCTGTAGGCAAAGAGTTACTGTTGTTTAAAACTGTGACCTCTGCACTACTCGATGCGGATAATTGTCATTGTTGGTCATGAAGTGAATTAAAACCCATTCTGCTAAATGCATGCACCCATTTTGAAACATGGTGTTGCCATGGAAATGAGCGCTGGTCTGGTGAAAAGAGGCTGATGTGTCAGTTAGGCAAAAGGTATTAAGACTAGTCGGCTACATTTTAACTCATAGCAGTTGGGTTGAGAAAACATATTTCACGGTAGAGTTTAATTTCAAGAAAAAAGAAAACTGACCAGGTCAGCAAAATGCACTTTTTCATGGTTTTAAAACCTTATTATATTTCCCTGGTGTGACTAGAGACTCCCAGACAGATTTCTCTCCCCTTATGATGTCATTAGCAACCCAGTACTAACCTGATTTAGCACTATCTCCACTTGTTTTAAGCACACACACCCCATAATTTCCCCTTTATCTAACAGGCAGTTATATTCAAACCGACAGTTAGATTCAGGACCAATCAGAGCAGACTGGGCTTTTTGCGGAGGTGGGGCTTAGCTAAAACGGAGCGTTTCAGTCAGAGGCTGAAAAGAGAAGATTCAGCAATGACCCTGTGAGAAATATCAACATTTTGTTGTACGCTACACCATGGAAACATGTTCTACTAGTAAACAAATTACAACTTTGAACCTAATGAGCATAGGTGACCTTTAATGTCTGACATTTTCCATGGCCACTGGAATCAAATTATAGCTAGCTTTTCAGCTCCTGCCGTAACCCTTTAATACAACACCCCAGGGTTAGTTCTGTATTGTTATCAAAGAGGGACGTTTATCCTTGTTTTTTGGTCTTATTATGTTTTATTTCATCCCCCCTTTAGGCCTAGATCACACCCTTGTTTCATCTGTTGGTAATGATGATCTCCTGCACTTGACTCACCAACAATTTGGGACTTGCCTGCTCTGATCAAAGGGTTTCATGGCCTAAGCCTTAATCCCAAACAGCACACAGGTTCTGTCAATCGGCCATGTTTTAGCTTCATATAAATGGTTATGGTGAGGATCAAGGTCATGGCTAAAGTCTGTTAATGAAAGGAAGGACGGCAGGGTTTCTTTATATGCAGATGAAGGTCTACCTGAGCTTCTACATACTGTATATGAAAGAGGTCTCAGCGCAGGGCAAAAAACAACATTTGAATATTTGAACTTTAATAACGTACTTTGAATTTAAAGTGCAGTTGAATACTTACTTAACAGTCCATTCATAAATTAGCAGACTTCCTACAGGTCATATGCCTGTTGATATGTGAATTAAGAATTTAGATTAGAACTGTAATCTTAAGCTTATCAAGCAAAACGCAGAGCAATGAAGCAGGCAGGCAGGCTCGCTGAACTTTATCTGAACAAAGCAGGACACAACACTTCCTCATGTGGAACACCTTTGGCACTGCCTGATTGGCCAAACAAGTGCCTTACAGTATAGTAGGGACTGCCTGTCTGTAGCTGAACATGTACCAGCAATCACATCTCTGATTCTGGTTGTGCAATCAGTGTGATTAGTCAGAATTCTGAACTGGACCTGGACCTGCAACTAATAGAGCTCATGATATGTCAGCATCAGGTGTGGTCCATCTTATTAGACCAGGTCAACTCCAACTCCAATGCAGGCAAAATACATTGTTGAGTGTTGTAATTTTTCCTATTTGAATTCTATCAACTATGTTTTTTTTTTTAAATCCCGTAGCATTTTCGCGTTGTTTTCACTGACAGTAAACCTTTGGAATGAGAGGAAGTGCTTGCTTGCTGGTGGGACATATCGCTCAGTGTCTCTGGCAGAGAAATCAGAGCGCTACATCAAAGCTACAAGTACAGATGAAATGTGGTGGTTTGCTTGTAGAGAAGCTACCTGCTGATTATTGTTTAACACCATGTCACTGTGAGTCTGTGCAAGCCGTGCAGTCTCAACAGACGTTTGGGTATATTTTGATAAAGACCTACAGTCTAAAACAGGTGCTGTACATTCCACACGCAAGTGTGGAATGTACAGCACACCGGCATCAGAAAGCATATTAGGTAGGGGTGGTAGGATGGCCTTGAGGAAGAGGGTCCGATCAGTAACCTTGAGGTCGCTGGTTCAATCAACACCCAGGAGGGTGTTACTTGCAATACGAGTGGTGGCTGTTTTGCCCACCATCTCTACCATTGTGTCCTTGAGCAAGGCACTTAACCCCAAACTGCTCCAGGGGCGCTGTGCTATGGCTGACCCTGCACTCTGAGAGGGGATATGCGAAAAGACAAATTTCAATGTGCCTTGTGTAAATTGACTAATAAAGTTAACTTTCCCTAACCTAATTATCCACCATGATGAATGATGTAGTTCTCTACTAGAATTTGTTACATATCACCCCTTTTAACCAGCAATTGCTGTGATATCCCTTGAGCTAGCCATGGTAACACTGAAACCAAAACACACACGCACACACACACACACACACACACACGTTCCAGTAAAGTACTATTATATCATGCTCTGATTACAAGATTTCTACGCAGATTTACTCCTAAATTATCACCACCAGGGAGTCAGGAAAGTGCCCCGGCTTCCTGGTAACTTCCAAACAATGTTCTGCACAGAAGAACATCTACAAAGAAGAGAGGACTTTAAAATTGCAACTACAAAGCAAATGTAGCCTTTGGGTTTGAAGCATAGCTGTAGGAGAAGGGCTGGATGAAATGTGTTAACCACTGCAGAGGCCCCCTAACCCGTCTTAAACTGTGCAGAGTGTGAGATCGAGGTAAAAACGTTCTCTCTGTAGCTCCCAGTGAAATAAATGATGTAATGATATCCTGCCCTGCTGTGTGATGCACTGATATTTTTACTACGGTATTAGCCTGAGTGCTTTTAGGATTTGAAAGCAGAAAATTAGAAGTGAAAAATCTGCTGATGTATTTTTTTGTGTTTCAAATATTAAAAAAAGCTTTCATTGGCAGTCCTCCTGACACCATAAAATGTGTCCAGACTTTGTTTAAAATGAAACAAAGTGAACTGACAATTGGTGGTGCGGCTGAAATGACAGAATTCATATTTCCAAATCAACAAACCAATATCAGGCATAATAAAAAGCATGCACAGGCAGCTGACTGATCTACTTGCAGTCAACTTTTCACACCAACAACTACAGTGGTGCTTGAATAACAACGTTGTTGGCGTGTCTCGTGGCCTTAAATGCCAAATATGAACTTAATGTGGATTGTATAACAGCGTCGGCATATCTTATCACAAACCAATTATTTCCCCTCAGGATGCTATATCTAGTATATATGTAAATATACTGTATGACTCCCGGAACAACAAAGCACAAAAGAACTGAACGTTCCCTATCTTTTCCCGCTTGCTGCCTTTTTGCACTGCCTGGCAGGTGCAACTGGTGGCGGTGAGTGATTTAAGAAATTCAAGCCCCTGAGCTCTCTTCTCCTGCCGGTGCTATCAGAGGCCATTTAAATGACTAACACAGAGGATGAGCCATCAGTCTTGCGGTTGACAAGTCTTCTCTTCAACCCCTGAAGCAGCATGTTTATTTCAGATTTTTGTATCCGGAGAAAGCATGCTTATTTTCAACAAAACAGATATAAAATCCAGTTAAAGTGAGGTTAAAGTGGGAAAATATCCTGGGGAAAGTAAAAATTCTTCTGCTAACCCTTAAACTGCAGGGGGCGGGGCACATATTACATAGTAGCTGTGAGAGTAGGAAGCACTGCTCCCTAACATTATGCATGGTAATGTAACCCACCTGATGTACTTTTAAGTAAATGTGGCAGGTGTACAAATGAGAAAAATGTATTTTCTTAATACTATATCTGAACTGATCTGACCCTAAAGCCCTGAAAACGTGTCCATCTGTGTGCACGTGTAGGCATGGTGTGCGTGTGCACTTCTCTGTGTGCGTGTGCTGTTTAATGTGCGCCCATGCCAAGCCCTGCCCCTTCTGATAAGCAGGTCTGGTACACTTTGTGACTGTCTGATCGAGGTCCTCCAGGGAAGGCCAGGCTGAAGTGGAGGGGGGGTAGTTTGCATTCTTGGCCATTTCATGAAAAAAGGGTGCAACCATGGGAGTAAGCCAAGAGGAGGGCTCAATTATGCATGGTTAAACAAAGCCCAAGGCTACCAGCAAGCAATGTCTCAGCAAACTCTGCATCACTCTGGAGCTCCAGACTCCAGTAGAACCGGACAGCAGGAAAAAAGGGGGGAAAAGAGACGAAGAAGAAGAAAGTAACCAAAAAACAAACAGGAACATAGGAACGTAGCTCCTGATAAATCACTGAGTTTATGTTATGACAGACGCAGGCACTTTGAAACCAAACTTCTCAGAGGCTTTCACAAACACTGCTTGAAAAAAGAAAACATTCCCATTCACATGGAGTCAAATGATACATCACAGAGTTTACGTTACCAATAAACCATCTGGAGAGGACGAGCCGAGCCTGTGAAGCTATCAACAACGACCTGCGCTGCTGAGCACACCACGCTAATGACCGCTTGACTAATGCTGGACATGGTTTCTCCAATAAACGCAACAATACGTCTCTGTGGTTTTTGTCCAACAGCAATAAAGTCCCCCCCAGAGCTATTTCATGATGTAATTACCTTCTCCCTGCATGTTATCCAAGTATTAGATAATGGTACTAAAAAATATAATTATCTGAAATAAAAAATAATAATAAAAATATTTGTCTGTTTTTGTTACAAATAAGTTTGTTTGGAAGCTCTGTGTCCTAGCTTAGTTTGAAAGCAGTTTTCTGAGCCTAGCTACTTAATGACTCTTTGAGGCATTAACCCTTAAACAGAATCAGGGCTTTTAAAACAGCACTTAACTACAACTAAACCAGGTAAGAGGCTATACTTTACCAATGCGGAACCCCACAACCTCAGCAACTGGACACTCGGCATATGGCCCCCTCTTTTCTTCAGACACACAATAAATCGGAAAGTATGTGGCTTTGGTTACATGTAAATTATAGGCAGTTCTTCCAAAAAGCCGGAGGGGGGGTTGGGGTGGACAGGATCAGTATCAATGTATAGTACATATGAATGGAGAGGGAAAACTGGCTAAAAAGCTCTCTCCCGACATCTTCCTCTTGTTTCCCCGGGAAACAGGAGAGGAGGGCTGGAGTCAGGTGACAGGGGCGTCCAAAACACACACACACACACACACACACACACACACACACACACACACACACGGCTCATGAACAGATTTAATTACAGACGGAAAGACCAAATCATTTCAGCATTTTATTTCTTTGTGGCACTATTCGTTTGCAGAGAGAAATCTTCTCTGCTATTATAGTGAACAGACCTGAAGCATGAGGATTTTAATTTTGAAGCAGCAGCATGTTTTGATTCCCGACTAGAGCACTGCCTCTCTGACAGAGTGCTGCTGGTCCTATGGAAGATTTTTCAGCAGAGACAGCGGTGACTGAAGCCGAGAGCGAGAACACAGAAATGCGCAGACAGAGGAGACAGGGGAGGCTGGACACAAGCTGAAGGATTTCCCCACAGCGGTTTTCTATAGATTTCTGAGACTGACTGATGCTGCCTGGATGTCCTTGGGTGTTACTGAAGTAGGAAACCCATTAAAAGCATCAGACTCATAGAACTTTAAATCAGCCGAAGAGCACCAAAGCAGAAAGTGGCAAACAACATTAATTTTTTTCACTGAATCAAATAAGTGTGTTGCTTTGCTCATTTAAGGCTGTTTTACCTGGCGGGACCAAAGCAAGTCCTATCACAGCTGTAATATTTTATAATGAGAGAGGGGAGGGGGGCGGCAGTGGCGAAGTGGGTAGGGAGTTCGCCTCTGGTGTGCAGGGTCGGAGGTTCGATCCCCCGTCTCCCCGCCACATGTCGAAGTGTCCCTGGGCAAGACACTGAACCCCGAATTGCTCCCGATAGTTAGCTTAGTTAACTTAGCACCCTAGTGCTAAACCTACCCTGCGTGGTAGCTGCTGCTATCGGTGTATGAATGTGTGTGTGAATGGGTGAATGTGTACAAAAACAATGTAAAGCGCTTTGAGTCTGTGATAAACGGAGATATAGCGCTATACAAGTCCATTTACCATTATTTAATTGGCCCAGAACCCGGAAAAACAGTGACAGAAAAATGGCCACAATTAGAAAAACTTAACAAAGCTCGAATCGCCTTGCAGAAATAACTCTTATATCTTTGCACACACTTCAGGGAAAAGGTGTACTGCTCAGAGCAACCACCATCACCACTGCCACCGCTTGAATGTGGACCAGAGGTTTTCACCAAATGCTGGTACAGCAGGGGGTTGCATGGAAGGAGTGACGTGAGACAAACGTACTGTGTGAGGTGAACCAGACAGGTTCACGCCAAGGTTCTAATAAGTTAAATATTGTACCTTGGCACAATGATTTGGCCCCATTGAACACAGCTGTTGGAGGCAATAAAGGTACTTTAAAAACCATAGCACCCGATAGCCACAATTTGTGGCTAAAACGCTCCTCTTAACTTGCCTTAGAACCATCCCTTTTTCTTCAGTGTCCCAGTATTCCATTGATAGTTGTCTTATCATCCATGGATACACTGCAAACAGCAACTGCTAATAGCTAATTCAGCACAATTTATTGATGAAAATTTGCCAAACAAATAAAGGCTCAAGCCAACAGCGTTACTCACTGGTCCGCAACATCATACTTCCTCAAACTACGAAATACAGGGTTGGTGGCTAGGCATTGGGGGTTGATGGGAGTGTTATGATGAAAGTTGTAGTAGGTTGCTTTTATCCAGATTTTGCTTGAGGGAAAACCCACAGCATCAGACTTTGAACAGCAATGTAAAAGTAATAATGATGACAAACTACAAATGGATGCCAGGAGCCAGTGCTCAGCTTATGCATTTTTTTCTGAAACTACAGCCTACAGTATCTCTGGTCTACCAGCCTGGTATCCACATATATAAAGCAGCTATTAGCAACAAATCATATGCATTTCAAATCACAATGGAAATGTCTGTTTGTATGCTTTAAGTCAAAACCAAGCGGAAAAAAAGGTATCAAGGCACTACACAGCTGCCACCAGCATCCATATTTAGGCACTGGCAACAATCAATGCTGAGTGTTTAAAGGAAGAAGCATTATTTGGAAATTGTCTTTTTTTCGGGAAGACACCGGATCGCTCATTACAGGGAATGGATATGCCCACCACGTACCAAATACACACGCGTGGGTTAGCGTCCACATTTGCAGACATGATGATGATGAAGCAGTTTCTATGAATCAACTTCAATGACAGTTTGACTTACCACAGCTGCAGCAGGTGAAGCAGTTTGTGTGATACAGGTTCCCCATGGCCTGGCAGGCTTGGCTGGCTCCGTACACTCCCTTCCCACATTTGACACAGATACCTGTTGGAAGCACAAGGTCAGTCAGCAGATGTTAGGTATTCATATCGGTAGAAAATGTACAAATAGCATTCAAAATTTCAGTTTGCGATCATTATTTGACAAGTAGTATTTCTTCAAATTATTCCAGTTGACAGTCTAATCCAAACATCTGTCATTCCCAGGTTTTACATCATTATGTTTGAAGGCTAAATACTACAGGATTTAGAAATATGCCGACAGGAAATGCAGTGGATGGGAGGGGACTGTCAGGAAGGGCAGGCCAGGAACAACAGCAAGATTTTTTTCCCTAGTTACCAGAAACATATGGTCATTCCTGGAAAAGGTTTACTGCTCAGAGCAACCACCTGGTCATTCCTGAAAATCCATGTTTTGAAGACTATGGTATTAACCATTTCCACAGCATCTAAACCAGCAATTTACTTAGATAACTACTAGAATCTGCTTCAGATGCTTCACAGATGAGGATGGCGATGTTGCCCCCACTCTTCGGTTTCTATATTTTTAGAACCCTAAATTGCCAAGGAAGGGATGTTTAACTTTTCAATTAATAATATACTTTGATAATCCGTCCAAAAATAGAACCGACTGATTACAATGTTGCACTTTTACTGTTAGGCTGACTTTCAGTCCAAAAACACTGTATTGAGGATCAGTGACGCGGGGACCAACCCTGGGAGGAAATGGCCAGCTATCCACAGGTACACGGTTCCTACCACATGAGCCTGAACACACCCGCTTCAAAGAGTATAAGGTCCTTTAGTGAAGAAATGAGATAGGGAAGAAAAACACAAACAAACAAACAAACAGTGGCTTTAAAGTATTTGCATTCACCAGAAGCAACAGACTAACGATCATCTCCAAAACTCTCACGCACAAGACGACCTCCGCCGGGGTCACATTCCTCAGAGAGTGCAGGGTCAAAGCCTGGGTGGGGTGAGTCCAGGGTCACAGAGGCCTACAGGACACAAGATCCTGTCAGGGGGCTAAACAACACCACCACCACCAGCCCCTCCTCCCAACGATAAATTGACCAGTATATTTGGAAGAAATAAAAATGTCCTAGGCCACGGACGCTTTCTGTGTGACCTCATAGTGGAATTCCCTGGCTATCAGAAGCAATGATTTCCCATTCGTAACAGCCTCCAGTGCAGCCCGTGACATTGGAAGACACAGATAAGGGACAAGGGAAGAAAAAGCACCCAAAGGTTTTAGGTCTTCCCTTAAAGCGATGTTTGCACAAATGCATTCATCTGAATCAAAGTCAAATATTGGCATTTCCTGGTGTAACCTAACCCGGTCCCGTGACTTCATGCGCACAATCAACAAAGATAACAGAACACTGGCAATAAGAATGAGAGAAGAAAACATTCTAAATGATCTTAATTGCTTCAACATGGTCTCCAGTCCGGTCAAAGGCTATGATGGTCAACAACAAAAAAACAGGTATGTGCTCAATGTGTTAACTTAAAGACACTCAATCATAACCAAATAAATCAGCAGAGAAAAGTACAAAACAAGTGTAATGGGTATCCTGACAAACACACAAATGTATATGACACATTCACCCAATCTGTCAATAAAGCTGGCAGCCATCAGACCGTAGTGGTGAAGAATGACAACATTTATTGTAGCAGTCCATGTTTAAATTTTTTTTAATCTTTTAAGTGACTGGGTGGTGTCTGGTTCAGCGTAGGTAAAGTGTTTCATATTCATCAGTACTGCGGCTCGGGGGAATGTAGCGCCCAAGTTGTAAATACAAATCCCTTTGAATAGACTTAATGAGACCATGGCGGTAAATTAAAAAGGCGCCCTCTTGCTCCCCAATAAATGACCCGCGCTTCACTTTGGGCTAGATAGCATTTACCGAGTGTTAATTACGCTTTCCTTTTCTCTAAGGCCTTTTCATTATAGGTTTTCCTCTTGACTTCAGCAGCACAAACACTTGAGCTTTTTTAAATATTAGAATATTCTGTATCACATGGGAGCTCTAGACTCACTCTCTGCTACTCTAGAGACGTCCTGTCCTCTTTTCTAATACAGAATTCAAGCTCAAACTCTTACATTACTATTGCTGCATGTCATTGGCTCGATTACAGTGCATGGTGTCAAAAGTTAGTCACTGACACTACTACTGTCGCACTAACAGCTGACTCACTACACACATCTCAATGCCAATAAGCAAAGTCACAGATTCTCTGTATTACACAGTTGACAGTGAGACAGCTCACGTGTCTGTCGTTACGCGCCGCAATCACCTCGCTTCCTGATAAAAGAAATTTTTTCTGTCCTCTCTTCCTCGCAGCATTAATCTATAGCAGAGCAATTATACTGGCATGGCAGTTTGTTTGGCTTCGACCCCCTTCACCCGACGGCTGAACTGATAAAAGGAGGACATATTAAAAAAACATTTACCTCCATTACTGTACTGTACTGCAGTTTCTTAAAAAAAGATTGTCCAGTTTTCATTTATCACCATGGAAAGATATTTTTTTATGAGAAAACCACTGAAAACGATAAAAGAAAATTTTAAAAAAAGTCACAAAAATTGGCATTGCGATTTGTTATGATTTCCACACAAATGTGCCTTGAGTGAGGATGTGGTTATCATTTCACAGGGGGAGGGGGGGGCAGCAGGCAAATCTCTGAGGTACTCTTGTTGTTCAGTTAAAAACAGGATGCCGAATCCCTCATGTGCCCATTTCATAACATGGGCCGTGTGGCAAGGACAGGATGTTGTGCATTCAGCACTCATGCGGATTGAGTCCCACCGAATACAAACAGACGACGCTATAAAACCGTTCATTAACTTAGAAAGAAGAAGTGTAATGTTGAAGATCAAGCTAATTATCTGATGTAATAGTGACACCAAAGGCATTATACATGTGATGTAATTATGAGAGTCGGCTGTCAAGTGGTTTACAAACACACTTGACTTCACATTCCACCATTGCAGAAGAACGTGCTGCGAGTTTTAAGGAGGTTTGCTACAGGGCCCGCTCCATCAAACTTTAACAAGCACCCGCTGGGACTTTGACTTCTGGCAGCACAATATCAAACCCAACTCTGAAGGTGTGAGAAGGTTGCAGCAGGAGAGATGTCACACTAAGGGAATGGTCAAATGTTTAGTGGGTCGGATATGGAACTGCAGATTTCTACTTCGTGGGACCAAATGCTTTGAGAATACGTTTAAAAAACTCTCCACGTCTTATTATAGGAGTGATTCAGTCACTGCAAAAGGACTAGACTCGTATATATTTTCCTGGGTGAAATCATCCGTCGTCCAGCATGATAATTGATAAATCACACAGAGCTCATTGCACACATACCACAGTGCCACAGTGAATGTGGCACATTCCTGTGGCCACATATTCGAAGAGTCTGACATAATCATATCATAACATTATTGTAACGAAAAATAGAGGTCAGCAGGAAGACTTGTTTGGGTTTGAATACTTTTGCAGATGTGTTTAGACTACCAGATAATGACATTGAAAAGGCCACAATAAAAGGGCAAAACAAACTCTGCATTAAAATCATCAAAAACAAAAAACAAAAAAAAAACAACAACAAAATTGTGTGTTTTCTTTCTTTTTTACTTTTCTTTTCTGTAACAGTAAATGTGTATCTGTATCTGAATCTGAAGAAAATGGGGGCGGGACTCAATAAGCCTTAGGCTTCTTCCGTCACCCTTTGGACAACACAAAGTAAGATGTATGATGTGAAAGAGATAATTGTGTATTGTGTGGAATTGTCCGAAAGAATAAAAAATAAATAAATAAATAATCCGGCGTTAAGACAGTTGATGAACGACACCCCCGGTGCTGTATGTGTTTTTTGTCTTGGTGCTGGTGAAGTTTGAATTGATTTGTTGAAGGCGGAGTCAGTGATTCTGGAGAATGATTGTTGTTAAAATCACTTATCAGTGAATATCTCCTCACAGTCTGCTACCTGTCTGTACTGTATCTGCACTGAAAAGAAATCCAGTGTTAAATACAAAGCCTAGGCTCTAGAAACAGGGACATTGCTAGCTACGGTGGGCCCTTTGTTTACATACCAGTTTACAGAGCCTAGGCTGTTAACATCAGATTCATTTTTCAGCGCGCACACACAGTACGGACGGACAGGTATCTGATAGTGAGGAGATATTCACTGATTTTGACAAGAAAATGATGTTTGTCAAAAACAAGCTCAAGAATCACTGACTCCACCTTTAAATGTCATTTCACGGATATCATCCTGGTAAAGAATGCAGCCTTTTTGCTTTTAAATCTGCAATAAGGAAGAGTGGAATAAGAGGGGCGAGCAGGTAGCTTAAAAGTTAACAGGATCAAAGCCTGCATCTACAACTTCAAATTTCAGGAGTGAGGTCTTCACTTGGTAGACATCTGAGATCATTTGACACATCAGAGGACACTCAAGGCTTGAAAAACTTAAAAGTGAGACTTTTAATTATGCGTCTCATCTCGTGTCAGCAGCAATTTGTTTGCGTACGATACACGCAGACTCAAAAGGAGAACTGTGTGCTGGCATGTGTGTGTGTGTATGTGTCGAGCATGTGCATCATTCACTACTGCCATTATAATTCTGGGCAGGTGATCAGACTTGACCCCCACCAACTTATGCCTGGCCCGCCAGCCAAGATCGTGTGCCAAGTGTCTGGTGTTGCCCGACTCCCCACTGGCTGGTTAATGAAGGGCTTGGCGGGGGGAGTCGGGGCGGGCTGGGGGGGTGGAGGGGCGTGGGATGGGCCTCCCTCCGCTGCTGCTTCAATTGTGGGCCTGTATCGGGGCCAGCTGTTGATTCACAGCTCCTTCTTCACCACCACAACAAACAGAGGCCACCACACAGAGCCCACCAACATGGCACACACACCCACACACGCACACACACATACACACACGGCTATACTTGTGAGGACATTCATTGACAATGCATTCCCTAGCTCCTCAGCCTAACCATATAACGATCAATAGTAAATGCCTTACCCCAACCCTTACACTATCCCTGACATAAAAATTATTCATATACCTGAACCTTAAAACCAAGTCTTGACAGTCAAATAGCCCGTAAAAACCCAACCCAAAAGTGAGAACCAGCAAAAATGTCCTCACTTTCCAAAAATCTTCCCACTCTTGAGGTCTAAAACTCAAATTGGTTCTCACAAAAATAGTTGTACAAGTACACACACACACACACAAAGCAGACGATCAATTTCTCCACGGTCGCTACGGAAACAGAGCTGTCTCTCTATTGGGCTCGGTTGGTGTGAGGAGCGTCCCGACTGCATTCTTCCCTTCCTCTCTCCATCTATTTCCAATCCTTCTCTCTCTCTCTCTCTCTCTCTCTCTCTCTCTCTCTCTCTCTCTCTCCTGTGGAACAAATCAAACAGCTGTCTCAGCCTCACTCGGAGCAAGTGCACCAGGCCATAAAACACGCCACTGTTCTCCTGTGACTGCGGCCGTTTGTCTGGCTGCTAATACAAAAGGTAGCAGACAGCAACTTCCTCAGCAGCCGTGTCACTGCTGTGCTGGGACACATTTGCTCTCACTCGCTGTGTCGCCCCCAATCACAAGAAAAATGCACCATTAAACGTCCCAATTCTTTAAAACCGCCATAAACCAAACGTCTGAGCATAACGTGTACTCCTCTATTCTTCATACGGATGATAACTGCATTTTCAACATGACGTCCAGACCGCACTGCTGCTGATCCAAATGAACAAAATGCTATCTGCTCTGGCAGAACAGAAGGCTCCATTCAGCGCTGTGCAAATGTTAGCTCTGCCAAGAAGACTAAAAATTAGCATTGCCCCGAAACAGCCGCTCTTATCTCCCACCACGGAGGAACCTGTTAGTGATAACAACAACGTAGCATTAGCAGGTTGCACACCGGCAGGCCTTGAGGCAAACCTATAAATAAAACCTATTCCTACACAGGAGAACTGCAAGCAAACACTTCTTGTAACAATTTATTTGAATTCCAACCACAATCTTCAGTGCATGCTTTACTATTGAGAGTAGGCGCTGCAGGGACTTAGGAGATACCTGTGAGAGATGATGCACGCAAAGACAGCGCTGGGGAAGGAGGCCAAGCACAGAGCATCACACACTTATATACACACACACACACACTGTTATTTTGACTTGAGCTTTCAGATTGAATTTCAGATTCAAAATCAAGACCTTTCGTGGTCCATATGTACAACACATAGGCATAATGTTCGATCTACATTTGGTTCTCTTGATTCTCAAGTGCTCCTATGGGCCACAGAATGGAACCATAAGCCGAGACCAAACACAGTGTTAAATGGGAGGCTTATGATCTACCAGATTAGTGTGTGTTTGGTTTTTACAATCTTGTCTATTTGGACGGTTTCGAGAACGATCCGAAGTTCACGTGAAAACAAAGCCCTGCAATGCAATGTTATACCTACCAAAGTATTCCTTTTTCATGTGCATCTCTAACTCCTTCTCCAGCTCCAGGGTGAGCGCCTCCAGCCGCCTCTCGGCCTGGCTGGGCCCGCTCTCTCTGCTGGGGGTCACCTGGTAGGGGAGCTTGAACCTCTGGCTGGAGGAGGTGGAGGAGGAGGCTGCAGTGGGTTTGGTGGACACCCCATAACTAAACGACGGTGCCAGCATCATCTCCCCGCTCTGGGCCGGATGCTGCTGCCCTTGTTGGGTCTCTGGACCCGCAGAAAGCCCCTGGAGGTGGTGGATGCGATTTTGGATCCCGTTGGAGTCTCCAAAGTCCTGCAATAGCGTGTCCTCGTGTAGACTAGTGCCCAGCATGGAGGACCTCGGCGAGGGCAGCTGCATGTCCGGATAGGTGCTCATAGACCCCCTGGAGCTGCGAGAACTTCTAGAACTGTGACTGGAGATGCTGGAGCGGGGACTCACCACGCAGTTTGAAGCGGTGGTCCCCGGTCTCACGCTCCCCTCCTGGCTGCAGATGCTGGATCTTGGACTGGCCATAGGCGCTGCTGATGCATGGAGGATGGCCCCCTCCAGATCATGGTGGTTCCCCAGGGAGGGCCCACTGTACCTGGAGTCAGAGTAACTGGACCTCGGGCTGGTGGTGAAGGAGTACTGGCTGGCCGTGCTCGACCTGGGGCTGGCGTGCCTCTGGTCGTAGCCCATGCTGATGCCGCTGGTGCGGTTGCTGCTGGGCTTGCTGCAGCAGTCGCAGCTGTTGAGACTGGCCCGCGGGCTGGAGTGCTTGCTCGTGTCGCTGGCGGTGCTTGCATAGCTGGATCTGGGGCTGAGGACGCTGCTGCCCTCGCAGTGAACTAAACTAGACCTGGGGCTCGTGGTGTACCTGTCCTGGCCCGGCGGCACCACCAAGCTCGTGCGCGGGCTGCTGATGCTCGACCTGGGGCTGGCGTGCTTGCTGCAGTGGTCTTGGGAGGACAGGGACGATGCCAGACTGGAGCGGGGACTGGTGGCGTTGTAGTGGCTGCCGCTAATGCACACGCTGTTGCACCTGTTGCCGGGCAGAGCCGCCTGTTGTTTGTTGAGGGGCACACCGTCGAAGGTGGAGCCCGTGCTGTACCTGTGGCCCTGCAGCACCTCCAGAGAGTATCTCCGGTTCCTCTCGGAGGCGCCCGTGTAGCACGGCAGAGCCACCTCGGATTTGGTGCAGCAGCCCGCGGGCTCCTCGCTGCTGTTCCCCGCGTCCCTCTGCGGGGCACAGAAATCCACGGGCACGGTCCGATTACAGTTGACGGGTCGCACCGGAGCCGCGTTGTATACTTTAGTCCCCGAGGTGAAATTCTCCACTGTGTGATGCTGCTGGTGAAGCACAGAGGTGCCATTCATTGGCTTACTTTTATGCTCTGCTATCGCCGGAGCAGAAAAGTCTAAATCGGGGTTAATCACCAAGTCTCTCCTTGCATTGTACATCCCGTCATTGTAGGCATCGTACAGGGAAAGGTCCTCCATCAGTTTACTGGCCCGCAGTCCCAAATCCTCCTGGTAATGCTCCATGTTGTGCTCCCGAGGCGAGAAACAAGTTCAGAGTGGGCTCCGCTCCGCGAGCCAAACTAGCGAGCACCGCGGAGCACTAATTGCATTTCACATGGAAATCAAAACAAAACGCCGCGGTACAGCCGTCGCTCACTTCCATACACACAAAAAACCCAACGACGTTCTCAGAAAACCTCCAGCGTGTGCCGCATCGTCTTCCCCTGCTTTGCCCCGTTCGCCGAAAAAACTAACTCTTTCTCACAGTTTCAGCCGACAGGGATACGTTTGTCAACTTCAGTTTTTGTTAAGTTGAAAGGTCTTTACAGTCAATGGCGCGCTGCGCGGAGGAATTTCCCCTTGTTGGGTTTTCCTCTAGTTTCGCTTACGGTCACCATGTCAGACATCAAAGTAGCCTGAATAATCGGACACGCCATAAATACCCGTTGTATATAATTTTCAGCCCACCAAGCGAGCGAAAATCGAAATAAAACGCCGTGTTACACGGGGGACTCGTTCGCGTAGAAGGAATGCGGGGATGAAGACAGGATGCGCTGCGCCTCTCTGGAATGTGGTTAATGCTGCAGAGAAACAATGATTGCGACCAACTCAGCAAGGGGCTGCCTGCTCTGAAAAGAGAATAGTTTAGAGAGAAGGGGACGTCTGCATTCATCCCAGGCAGACTAAAATATACACACAAAGCACGCCTCACCTGGCCCGACTCCTTTTACACCACAATAAGCTGCACTGATTTGGTTATATGGAGGGCAAGGCGACTTCAGACTCAAGTGTATCCACCTTTTTCATCCCGATGCTATAAAGATAAAGTGTATCGTAACTATTTTGTAGTAACGTCCAGTTATCTTCAATAACTATATAGGCCCAATTGATGAATAGTTTGGTGATTGGAACAAAATATGCCAAAGTATCAAACACACGATTAATTAAATTAAATGATTCATTTTAAGCTTTTATTATGTTGTATAGGCTATACACTACAGAATATGCATCATTAAAACATCTTTGTTGAGGGTCTTCACACTGAAAACGAACTTGAATCCTAGTTAAAAATCAAACAAACCACATTTGCCTTGTAAGCTTTATTCACAAGAGTTTCCAAAACATTTGAAAGTATTTCACAGTTCCACAGAAACAGCATTAAAAACATGGATGCATGAGGTTATTGTCAGTCGTTGCTTGCAGAAATGGTCTTTCTAGAAGCTAAACTGTTGTGGCAAAAAGAGGTAGTATTTGACATACAGTCTCTAAAAAAAGAGACAACAGCTATATGATGCAAAATTAACACCAGTACAGAGAATATATGACTAAATTACACATGATGGCTGGTACAGTATAAAAAGTAAATGGCCCCAAATTAAAATGTAGTTGAGTTGATCTGTAGAGACAGTCCCGGTTTATGTCTGAAGCACCTGCCAGTCCTGACCATTTTGAAAGAAATTTGCACATGGACAATGTTATATTAGGACATGTAAACAACCTAGAAATGAACTGGTCTTAATACTGCATACTGCTTTTTTTGTGAAAGGCAAAGGTCAGAATTACATTTTTACTTTTGCTGCTCATCAACTGCCAACAAGTGGAAGAAAAGACAGCACCACGGCAACCATGGCAGTAACCAACAGGACGTCTAGCAGCAATCGACAGTAGAAGGGTCTGTGAGAGTTCTTCCCATGGCCTCTGCTTCTGAACCATTGCACAACCTCATCCAGGTTGTGCTCCTGGGGCTCATAACCCAGCTCCACCTTAGCTTTCCCCATGCTGAAGTAGTGCGTCACGCCTGTTTTATACACCTCTGTGCGCGTCAACAGAGGCTGGAAGTTATAGACCGGGCCCACGAGGTGGTGAATCATTTCAGTGAGGAAGGCAAAGAAGTAGATGAGAGAAACAGGGAGGCGAACCTTCGGGAATGGGTAGCCCAAGCCCTCCACCAGAGGTCTGAAGAACTCAAAGTTGTTGACTGGCCTGCCATCAGAGATGAAGTAGGCCTGGCCGGCAGAGCGGTGCAGCTTGCTGGAGGTCAGAGCCTCAGCAGCCAGCTCGTGTGCTGACACCAGGTTATCCACATGGACAAACTCCACCAGGCTGCTGGCTTCACCGTAAACAAACCTGAAGATGCCCTTCTCTATGTAGCCCACTACCCTGGGCAGGTGCCTCTGCTCCCCAGGCCCATAGATCCCTGCTGGACGCAGTGCACAGCTCCTCAGCAGCCCGGAGCCGTCCTTTAGCGCTGTGCCGTTAGCTTTCAGCACAGCCATCTCAGCCAGGGACTTGGTTCTGGAGTAGTGGTCGGGGTGGAGATGGAGAGGTAGATAAGGGAGGCTCTCATCACCGTTCTCTATCACCTGACCTCCAAACACCACGTTGAAGGTGCTAGTGTAAACCAGCCGGGACACTCCATGTTCAACACAAGCCCTCAGGACGTTCTCTGTGCCCTGAACGTTCACCTCCTCAATCAGCCCGCGGTTCAGCTGCTCCCTGCCAGACATGCCATAGGAGGCCAGGTGGAATACACAGTCCACACCAGCCAGGGCCTTCTCCACCTGTGCGTACTCACGTATATCACCTTGAAGGAATACAATGTCCTCGGGCACTTCTTGCTTTGGGGAGAGTGTGTCAAATAAAACGATTCTGGCTCCTTTTTTGTGCAGGGAGCACGCCAGGCTGCAGGGGAACAAATCATTATTAAATATGAATAAAACTCTGCACGAAATTATTTGCAAGTTATAAATTCAACTGTAAATCTGTAAAAAAAAAATAAAAAAATAAATGATGGCATGTATTTCTGCTTTCACACAGAACATCACACAACAAATATCCAACTGAGATGACTGGGGCGACAGCACCATCTAGTGGTGGAAAAGCAGTGTGACACGCAAGGGGGACAAACTGTGAATGTTGAAGTCATTTTTGGGGTAATATAAACCATATTAAAATGTCTCTTACCGATAACCAAAATAACCACATCCCCCAGTGATCAAAAACGTGTCTGCTGGCGCATGATCCATTGCAGGAGGGCGAATCTGGGAGGATTAGACAAACACATTATCACATATGTATTGGGTAGTTCATGTTCGTTTAACAACGACGATAAACCAGAAAAGTAAACACAAAAAAAGTCACAAACTAAAAAAATAAACTAAAAATGCTAACTTGAAGTTCTGACGTGAAGGCAGTGTTGGCAAGTTAACTGTACTTCTGCAAGTTAGCCTACTGTATTTCTACGTGGTCTTTGCACCACGAATAGCCTATCCGAGCATTAGCTACAGTATACCTAGCTCACACACTACCACAGTTAGCATACGTCTAGTTATTAGCGTTATGATGCCGTCAAATGCATAGTGGTTAGTCTTAGTGGTGATACATTTTCACAGTTTATAGCCTAGCCTATAGCATTCGCAGTCGGCACTAACCTCAACATAAACCGGGCAGATTTCTGTTAAATATCACTTATTCAAAACTCTGCTGTAGCTCTGGTGAGGAAATAGGGTGAGAAAGCACCATGGACCTATTATAAAAGGAAAGCACCGGTGAGCACTTCCTTGGTCGGTGCTGTACGTTCTGTTTGTTATGTAATTTACGCACAAACTGTCGATACAGCTCTGCTATTGGATCCTGAAAGAGTCTCCAGGTGCAGCTGAGTCAAGCCAACACAGACAGAGGCAGTATGACACAGGAAGTACGGCGACACTACTTTCACAATAAGGTATAATCTATGGCTGCTGAGTTTAATTGAAAATCATCCAAAGGAATGAAAATTAGGCTACATTGGAACATTAACAATTGTATAATTGTAAAAAAAAATAACAAAAATAATAGCACATCATGCTCATCATTTTAATACTGTCATTGCGTGAGATCCGACTAGTCTGGACTTAGCCTATCATTTGTTTCTTAACGAGGCTTTTATTTTGAGAGTTGTAATCGGATGTTATAGTGTTAATAACATTAACTTAACGCTCTCATCGGCTCTGCCAACGACAAAGATGATTTCCGGTATAGCCTACCACTTCAAATTAAAACCTGATACCTGTTCAAAAACGTTTTAGAATAGGCCTAATCACATGTTGTAGGCTAATTAATCGTTATCATCATACACATTTGAACTAAAACACATTAATATTTAGTATCATTCACGTTTATAACATTCTACAATTCATCTTTGACTATGTGTGCATAGAACAGATTGTGAAATGAAGTCTATCTTCACATTCAACTATCAAGGATCATAAAACCAACCATTCTGAGTCTTTAACCTGTCTAACCCTACATTTCTCTTACTGTGACATCACAGTAAGAGAAATGTAGGGTTAGACAGTGAGACCATAAAACACTCGTTCTGCCTTTTCTCAGGCTAGGATGAACCAATTTATTTTTTTTTTGCACATTTATACTACATAGGATCTCATAATTCAATACACCTTCATATTCCCACCGGTGAAGTAGGCCTTTAAGACTCAGGTTGAAAATACCTACAAGGATTTTGTGAAAAGTCAACAGTTGAATAGGGTAGAGCTGCAGGGTTTGTAGCTGGATTTAGAAGTATTCATCAACCATAGAGAAGAATCTATCAGTGGACACATCTGCAGGTAACGAGGTGTCCACTGAGGTGTCTTCTCAAATAGCAGTCCCTGTAGGCCTAAGTTTCCATTGGCATGTGATCTTCACTGAGTGCTGCATTCTGAATACTAAGGCAGGCTGTGACTTTCTGTCTGATTAGTGTATTATTCACTATAACAATACGGTTTGTATATCAAAACATTCAAAAACATGCAAAACATTCGCCTGGGCAGTTCTGTCTGAAAAACACAGTTTCATCCATTGAGAGAGAGAGAGAGAGAGAGAGAGAGAGAGAGAGAGAGACAGAGAGAGAGAGAGAGAGAGAGAGAGAAAATGTGTTAGCTGTTAACATAATGTGCAAACAGACCGTCAAACTCATCCCTCAGTCTTAGCAATGCTTCTATAGTCTAAATAAAAACCTGAGGAAAGATGAATTATTTTGGGTCTTTTGTGAACTACAGAATCAGAATGGATCTGTTCTTACCTCTCAGAGGGCCCTCAAACATGCCGTTGGCAGGAAAGTATGTCAGATGCCAATATAATGCATTCACTTCACTGCGGGCCTCTCTGAATACAGCGCTGCCTACACACGCTATCATGATTCTAATCTCAGAATGATATGACAATGAGGTGTTGATCCCTCAGTTTGACAATATAAAACATGTTTATGATGCTGGTAGATTTGTGCAGTTTTGCGCATGCTGATTGTCAATGAGCTGAGGCTCTCTCCTGCAGAGCTCCAGGAAACACATCTGGCTTTTTTGGCTTAATATGATTTTCTAAAATATTATCAAAATTACCATATGTCTATTTATATATTTATGACAACTTTGGTTGCACATAAAAAGCAATCATGAATCATAAAGTGATTTATAAAATGTATGACAGGAATAATTATGAAATAATATCGAAATAGTTTTTGCAAACAGCATGTCCCCAGTCGCTTTATTTTTTTCTATGCAAACTGAAAAAAGTATTGTTGTTATTTACAGCCCTGTTGCATACATCAAGATACAAGTGTATATAAACTGACAAAAGTGTCCTACATTTACCTGTTGGAATCTCTCTCTCTCTCACACACACACACACACACTTATACTCGCTCACCTCTTTGTTGCAGCAAATCGAAACCTGACAGATTGAAATGGGAATGACAAGCAGAGAACGACCACAGGTTGGATTCGAAACCGGGTCTGCTGTAAATAGGACTGAGCCTCGGGAGGACGCGCTAACCAATACACCACGAGCACCCCGATTCTTTTGGAGTTTCTGTGTGTATCTATAGATCTGAGTCTGGACATTCTGGACTTTCCTCTCTCCGGCCTGTCTTGTTGTCATTCTCCCACTGGCTGAGCAGTCTGGTGGTGTGTCCTTTGTAAAATAGGTCACTAACAAGTGGACCAACTGCATCTTGACTTCATGAAGCCCAGAGCCCTGCATGCTTGTTCTATATACTGTACCTTCAATCCATATTGTTTTCCAATACACATCAATGCCATCAGATGTCATATACTGTATGGTATATCTATTTATTTCCTCACAGGGTGCCAGTTCTCACAAGCCCCGCTCGTAACAGAAAACATGGTTAGGTGTGAACAAAAGTACACACCTAACTATTGATTTGCCTCTCACCATTATCACTCTCATCTTTGCCTTGTGGGTAAGGGTTTTTTTGTTTGTTATATATGAACATAAAACAAGAAACAAGCAAACAAAAGAGGGCTAGGACATGACAAAACACACATTTGAAAGTAGGTACAAACATGAAAAGGTAGAGTACACAATACACACAGTATACTGTATATCCTCACATTGAAATAGAATGGAATAGAAATAGGAGTCGTTATGTTTGTGCCGACCCCATTTTACCCCCCAGTATTCCTCTCCTATATCCTTGTGAAGCCACAGCACGAACGTTGATTTCTCCATTGCCTGGAGAGTGTTTTTAATGTTTGTTAAGAGTCTCATGAAAGGCGGATTGCACTGATGCCAGCAGTTAGTAATTACTTTTTTACTTGCAACCACGAAAATCTTCAGGAGCTATGTGTCTCCTTTACTGAGATGTAAGGCATGTTGTAATAGACAGGCCAGTGTAGAGCTCACATTTGATCTGAGATTGAGTGCCATGCTGCCCTATGGTTCAGCACATTAGACATCTAATTTAACTTGTAGTGGCAATTAATCTCAATATCAGGGCATCATGTTCAGACTACTAGCTGTAGTTTGGTCTGGCTGTGTGAGACTATGCTTAGACAGACCTAACTGATGCACCATCACTTTGTGTGACCTCTCACACATTTTCTTAGACGTTGCAAACCATAGCTGATGTCTGCCTCAAAGGAACTCTTAATATGGACATCTGAGTGTGTATATATATAGTGTGTGTGTGTGTGTGTGTGTGTGTGTGTGTGTGTGTGTGTGTGTGTGTGTGTGTGTGTGTGTGTGTGTGTGTGTGTGTGCAATTTGGCATGCTTGTGTGTTCTTTCACACTGTGCTCACCTCTGCGGCAGGAAACCAGGAGTGAACAAAAAAGCCAGACAAAAAGGCACGTTATCTCTAAGAGAGGCCAAACGGAAGGTGTCCTACCCCTTGCTCTTTGAGGTCTAGCAGCATGTGCCTGAAACTAAGTCAATACCCTCTAAGGTGATGAAACAGACAGCAGACTAAAGGTGTGCTGCATGTCTCCCCTAGGAGCAGCAGGGGGCAGTGTAGCAGCATAGTTTGAAAATACACAAGCGCATACAGGTCAGGTTTTTATGCCTCAGCAGCGATATAAACAGAGGCATTATGTTTTGGGTTGTCCGTCTGTATATCCATATGTCCATCCATCGGGCCATTCTTGTGAGCTTAATCTATCTCATGAACACTTTGAGGGATATTCTTCAAACTTTCCACTCAATTTCCAGTATGAACTGATGGCGGTCATAGGTCAAAGGTCAAGATGAGGTGCACTGTACATCATCACAATACACATACATATGTGCTATACTGTCCAGCAGCACAGGGAAGTCTATCTTCCCTGACCCCTACAACTCACTACTGGCATTTCTGTTAACCCTTCACCCACCTCCCCTCACCTGCATGCCCACATCCAACGGCCATGAGCCAAAAACTGTGTGTGGAGCCCTGTCTGCATGCTGGGGAGCCTCAGCAGACCCCCGTCATACTCTCCATTGTTCCATTACAGAGACCGAGGTATTTTCTTTCAAAAGTAAGTAGCAGTGATAACGAAGCCGGGCTGTCAAAGAGAGTGTGCTGGTTTCTTCTTTTTGACAGTGCCTCACAACCAGACTGAGACCAGGATATATATTTCAGTCCCGTCCGCACTGCCAGCAGCAGCAGCACTCATTAGGGTTTTATCTATGCTGTGTGACCTGGTCTCAGTGGTGAGAGCTGCAGAGAAAAGGGCGGTGGAGATGGAGGAGGAGTGGGGATAGAAGGATGAGACGGTGGATGTAACATGAGGAGGAGGGAGAGGTTGGGAGGAAAGGAGAGAGGACAGTGAGGGGTTGAAAAGTGAAACAGCATGGACAAAAAAAAAACACCACTTTCTCACAGCCCCAGTTTGTGGAGCTATTATTTGTGGCTATAAGTGGCTGTTGTGCAGCATGCTAAACTTCACAACGGGAAACCTAAAGCACAGAAACAAGAAGCTATAGATGACCAGAGTAGAGCAGGGTTCCAGGATGGGAGGTACGCCGAAAAAAGGAGTCAGCCTGAACTTTGGACACTGAGTTGTCACCTCTCTCCCATAGGGACAGACACAAGGACAACCTCCCATTCACCCCCCCCCCCTCCCTTTAGCTCATTCTTCCATTAAGACAGAAGAGGCAGCGGCAGAGTGAGGAACAGTGAGAGGTCTATTCTGCGCTGGTAATAAAGACAACAGTTCTTCTTTTTTCTTAAATTCAGCCTGCACCCCTCAGCTGCCGACTGACTGGCCGGCGTGAATCGTCTTCTATTCAGCCTCCTCTATTCAGCCATCACTCTCCGTGTGCGTCCCTATCTCTATGCATCTTTTCTCTTCACTCGGCGTGCAACCTTGTAACAAGGTCCCGTGGCCAAAGCCCCCCTCCCCCTCCCCATTACCCTCTCCTGCAACTAAAGACGTCCTGTTTGTCCTACACTAGGCCTCACTATTCACAGACTTGTGTGCTTCATTTTTCAGAAAGTTCCTTGACACCAAGGAGTAAAATAGATTACATTTTTCATCAGGCGTCTCTGAAATGCCACAATTTCTTCCAGATATACACAGCTCCTCATGAAAGAAAAAGTGAACGCACGTAGGCTGCATAACTCGCTGGCTTTGCGTGTTTACTTGTTTTTCCAAATTTAAAAGTTCAAGTTATTCAGGCACTGTAAGACCACAGTGGTGCTCTGTGCAGTCCGTCTGCCCAACAGCACTGCTCTGTGCTGCGAGAACTCAAGTGTTCCCAAACAACCACTGCTCGCATATACCACTGCATATAATATAGTCCATATATATATATATATATATATATATATATATATATATATATATATATATAGACGTATATATTTTACAAGGAAGAGAGTGCAGTAAATTTAAACATCCATATGGTATCAAACCATTTTAAACACTTTATGCATTTGCAAATAAAAGGCCTCATTTTGTGTGGGTGTAAATGGTGTTTTAATAGTTGAAGAGATAGTTGTACTGAAACCAGAATATAAATAAAACATGATAGTAGATAAAACTACAACAACTCCATACGTCATGATTACATGTCCAGTATATGAAACATACATTTCAACATTGCAGAAAAAACATAGCCTTTCTTTCTACATATCTTTTTCTCCAGTTACTGCTACATCATGTTATCTCCCTTTACATCTCATGCGCTCATATTCTGTCTTTGTGCAATAAATATGTTTCAATCTATCCATATAAAACTCTTGTTGCTTCAGTCAACCCCGACATACATCACTCAATTAGCATTATACAGCCAATTACCCTGAAAAAAATCCATATTCTAAACCATGTATTACACACAGCTGTGCAAGATCAGTATTTATCCGTCCATCACTTGAGAGTCAACTTGCTGGTTCATGCTTACTATTTTGACCTGGCTGAAGCAATGCCTTTTGTAACTGTAGAGGTGATTTTAAAGCTATAGTGCGTAACTTCTTTAATATAAATGCATGTTGGCTACATTCAAGCCAAAAGAGTTGAAACAAAGTTGATTAAGCCTATCAGCTCCACAAAACTCTACTTCTTAGTATGGCAGCATTTGCAAACTGGTGTCACGCCCTGACAAGTGCCTAAGAAAAGTTTCAGTTGTTGATTCTATTACTATGCAAAACCCTTGACATAGAGCAGAAGGTATAAAATCCATGCACAATCACCAAAGGCTTACCTCATGTAGATGGGCCGACAGTGTTGTTGCCACTACACTACACTACACAGAATTCCTCATGGGGTGACATAAGTTACGCACTCTAGCTTTAAAGATGGCCAACACAAGAAATCGACTATCACATATGCACATCCCTGACCAAATAAAGACCATGGCTAAAATCCAAAAAGGGAGAATGTGTTTTTTCCGCTTCAATTCCCCCTCTTTCTAAAACTCATACTGGGAAACAAACATGGTGACTTTGGTGATGTACTTCCCCAGCTGGACTCGTCTCTCCAGCTCGCTCATCTCCACCTCTGCCTCCAGCGTGGCTGCTCCCTGCACGGGGCTGACCAGCATCAGCTGTCCAGTCAGGCGGTCTGAGCGCTGCACGGTGAAGTGACGGCGGGCTTGCTTTCCGCCCAGCAGGGAGAAGCGAAGCGTGTCACCTATCGGACGTATCGCGGAGACCCTGAACATGACGCGGGGAGCCGGCATGTTGGACACCACAGCCAGGTAGTGGTAGGAGAAGGAGCTCGGGGCCAGAGAGCACGCCGCCTTGTTGTCAACGGGACAGGGGTTACGTTCACAACGCCTGGGAAAAAAAGAAGAGAATAAATTAGGGAGATTTAGCTGAAAGAGTCAATCCAAGTGGGGAGGGGGGAAGTGTTCAATGTATGTATTTGACTATAAGACTACATTAACATATATATTAAGTGAAGTTACTTTATTTTTCAATTTACACAGGGTAAGCCTACATCAAAATTCGTTCTTCCCATATCCCCTCTCAAGTAACCACACTTCGGAGGGGGTCAGAGCGCAGGGTCAGCCATTATGGCGCACCTGGAGCAGTTTTGGAGTTAAGTGCCTTAGTTAAGTGCACCTTACATGTAATACCAGCCACCACTAGTTTTACAAATAACCGCTTCCTGTCCAGTGCCGGGGATCAAACCAGCGACCTCATGGTTACTGGTGGGCCCCCTTTCCTAGGTCATCCTACCAGCCATATATATATATATATATATATATATATATATATATATATATATATATATATATATATATATATATATATATATATATATGCTGCCCTGCTTCTCAAAGGAACAACTGCTCTTATTTATACAATGGGGAGTGAACTTGGATGTAAAAAGAAAGACAGTAATGGCAGTGCTCACATGGGCGAAGTCTTGACATAAGTAGCATGAGGGATTTTGGGGCAGTCCACGCGGACACACTGGAAACCACCATATGTGTTAATGCACATCTGCTCCTTGGTGCAGTTGTTCTGTCTGTTGGCACACTCATCTATGTCTGTGAGGAAACACACAGGAAGACAAACTTAGTTACTCTGGAAATCATTCATACTGTACTAGGTCTGAATTGATATCTTTTTGACTGGAGCCATTTTTGATCAAACTTGCAGTCAAATGCAACGTAAAGTTTATCCAATTAAGCTTCCATACAAACCTTTTAAATGTATTTTGGTCATTAACATAATAGGCTTTCTATTGCATGCAGTCTAAGCGGCCCAATATATAGCAAATATGTTGTACTTTTAAATGTAGGCTACATATATATGGCACAGAGGTCAGAGGTCAAAATGAAAAATGATAGAAAAACAAAATCATAGAAAATGACAAACAGGAGTGCACCTTTACAGCTGCGTCCATCGCGGGTCACATTGTATCCGGCTGGACAGGTGCAGCGGTAGCCTCCGGGTGTGTTAACGCAGGAGTGTAAACACAGTCTCCCCGCCTGGCCATTATGGAACAGCTCACATTCATCTATATCTGAAGACATCATGGCACACACAGACTTAACACTCCTACATGGAAACATAGAGGCGTAATATCTGTTTGAGTTACAGGAGGGCAGGTGTTGGTCTCACCAGTGCAGATGTTGCTGTCCCTGCCAGAGATGGTGTATCCTGGCTCACAGGTGCAGTGGGTGGTCCCCTGCACTAGAGTGCACTTTGATGGACGAACCATAGGCCCAGTGGTGGCAGCTGGTAAGGTAGAAGCAGCAGCAGCAGCAGTGGATGGGGAGGTGGCGGCAGAGGTGTTCGTCATAGTGACAAAAACTGCACGAGAAAAGAGGGAAAACAAGTGTATCATTCCATGCTGTAGTATTTTCTGTGTAGCTTTGTGTCTAACCTTGGGGCTCGCAACGTATCATGTGTCAATTCAATATTATCATTGTTATTATTTCAACAGCAGCACTGCTTATGATTGATGTAACTCAGGTGGGGAAATATTGTAGTAGGGGTGTCCCTGACAAAGGATTTAGTAGAATCCGATTGGTCGAATCTTTTTTTTTCTCCTACTCATTGATCCATATTCTCCTTTGAGACATTGGCTTCCATTATGGCTTCAGACAAAGGGCATTACAGTTTGTCATCTTGACGTGGCATAAGTTTTTGTTTTATTGCGACCTGGTCGTTCACGCTCACTAAGGAGATTGATTCAGAATTAAAGCAAGCAGCAATATAACCTGAACGGCAACATGCAACACGAAACAATGTCTCCATCACATAGATTCTGTCCACAAGGAGGCAAGTTTATTTTTCAACTGTAAATCGTCCTGCTCTACATCTCATTGTCAACACATTCACAAGACAATTCTAATGTATCCTTTCCAAACATGTTTGGATCATAGATAGTAAATAATATGGATGTAGCATCCGGGCTGACCTCAGTTATTCAAACGGCATCCAATAATCCTTGTTTGTGCGCGTCGCCATTTTGTGAGGGGGAGGGAGATAGCTGACGTATACCTCTTAGGCAAAGTGAGGGACAACGGGCGGAGTGCTGTCACTCAAGAGATCACACCAATACATTTTAACCTCCGATAAAATAAAAACTAGCGTGGTCCAAAAAAATTCACCTCCCTCAGTGTTGTCATGGAGATATGACCTAAACATACAGACTAAAATGGTTTTGTGGACCAGGCTGTAAATAGGTTTAATAAGACTTTGAAAACAGCCTGTTTAACAAGTGAGTCAATGAAAAATGGCTCAGTCTTGTTACCACCCCCCTAGTGGCACTTCCGGTTACTACAGTTGTGGTCACTTCCTTATTGGATGCTGGTAAAAATCACTGAGGTTGGGGCTTGGTTTGGATACATTATGTGCAAAACGACTTCCAATTCACAATCCATGAACATGATCACGACTTTAAAACCCTCAAATATTGATATTTTTATTGGCCTCCAAAATCCAGTATTGTTGGCGGCAATGTGACAAACTGTATATTAATGTGGAAATATGAAATGAAGAGTGAATAACAGATTCACAATCTCTGTTTGTGCATTAATGTCACCATCAACAACAGGGAGCAGACCACTGCCACTCACCCAGCATCGTCTTGGACTTCAGACTGGAATTAAATAAAACCCACTTTGTGGTATGTAGCCAAACCACCAGCCAATATAATCTCCTCTAGCAGACTGTGCTCAGAGTGCTTTTGCTTTAAGTACATATTTGTTACATGTTTGGTGCAACCCAAGCTGCACACTCCAGGTTTCTGAATGTGTGTGTGTGGTCTGAGTATGTGTAGTGTATTAAACCTACATGTCGGCGTGGGGCTCTGGCAGGTTGCTCCGGCCCAGCCTTTGGCGCAGACACAAGAGAACTGGTTCACTTCATCCACACATGTCCCACCGTTCACACACGGAGAGGACGCACACTCATTGATGTCTGAGGGAAGAATACAGAAAGGTATAGGTTAATACAAGGCAACTTCATTTCTAGATTCGAACCCCCTACATGAGACACGCAGATGTTTGCAACCAAATATCTTTGATGCTTAAAGATAATAGAAGATGACATCATGGCGTCTGCATGTTAGAGAGGGAGTTAATGATGAGTTAATGTTGGGGGGGGGGGGGGTAGAGGCAGCAAGAGTGGAGGAGAAGCCCTGTCTTGATCAAACAGCCTTTGAGCTGTTATCTTAAAGTCAGCGAGCTGTCAGAGGACATGGAGGTTTGGAATATCGCATGTCACAGCATTTCAACAAGCTCTCTGGACAGCGACCGAAGTACATAAAGAGGAAATATGATCATCATGGGTCACATATGAAATGTATCTGTGTGTTAAAAAAACTTCAATTGGTGACAAGCATAATGCACAAAAAGAGGAATGGGTAGAGAGCAGAAACGGGGAAGGGTGACAAAGAGTACGACGACAGGGTTGCGCTCAGCCATCAGTGGGTTAGATAAGAGTTTTGGGGATGGTCAGTTGAGAAGAAGAGGAGATAGGCTAGATACAGCAGAAGATCTAATGCTAGTTTCTCACCTTTGCAGGCAGACTGCTGGCCGCTCCAGCTCAGGCTTTCCTGACAAACCCTGCTCTCTGAACCCCCAAGTTCATACCCGGGGTCGCACAGAAAGTGCACCTCGTGACCCACGCTGTGTGACTTGCCAAGTTTCCTCCCATTGGTGGGTGTGTCCAGTTTTGGGCAGGTGCCTGTTAGGGAGAAGTGTAGAAGGTGACGACAGAGAAACATACTGGCATTTATTTCAAAATCCAGACAATTGGAATGCATTAGTCTTTGTGAAGGTTTTGCTGTCTTACTGTTGGTGGCTCTTGTGCTCTGCTTCCCCGCATTGCTATGCAAAAGGTTGATTTTCTTCTTCAGGCTGCGGAGGCTCTGCAGGTAGGAGGCCTCGTGGGCTGAGAGAAGCTTCTGGACCTGCTTCAGAGAGCCTTGGATTTCCTGCTTATTGGGGCAGTCCTGGATCAAAACAGAGTGGACCACTGTGTGTGTAATATGGTTGATATTTCACAAAGACCTTCCCAAAGCTTACAAGTGACAAATTCAGAAAAACAAATATGTTAAGCTGTATCAATATGATTTGTATTCATTGCTCCAATGTTATTCATACAAGTGAAGCCATATGTGCTTGTTTAAAAAATGTGTCACATGTTCATCATATCATTGCACTCCATCAATGCGATGCCCTCCTGCAATTCTGTCTACCGGTGACATTTTTCGTACCCAGCTACTGGATTACCTCACAGAGATTACACCTGCATGTGTTTTCTCTGTCCGTACTGTTAAGTTTTGGGAGGAAGAAAGCCACATTCCAATTACCTCAAATGCCCATGTATTCCCAAGGTTACTCTATAAAAGACAGTCTTTTATTTGAAGTTTTCACCCGGATCTTTACAAAAATGTGTCGGTATTGCTGAAGGCCTGTGCAGCACAGAAGCTGGGTTTGTTGCATGAGGGAGTAAATGCAGTCGGATCAGAGCGTGTTTTGCGGCTTTACGTATTTGCAGGCTGGAAGCTCCTCCTATCAAAGCTTGATACTGTTACCTAGTCATTAACATGGCAACGCTCCATGAAAGCACCCCCACCCCCGCTTTAGGTGTGACGGTGTTACATACAGTTATGTAAACCGATAAAAGCTATAGCTTGCATCATTGAGAATCACTTGGTCTTCATGATGTGATGGATTGTAGGGTTCAGGGGCAGTCAGTCGGGTATTAACGCCCTCAGCGCAAACATCACCTGTGAACAACCTCCCTTTCTATTGGCTGAAGGGCCATGGGGGTTGGGCAGTGGGCACTGACTTGTTTTCCATCAATTTCCTCTCCTTCGTTCAACAGCGTCATTCTACGCCTTCTGCCCTGTCCCCTCATGCATGTTTTCAGACAATAAATTAGTGTTTTTCATCCAGCCAGTAATGCCAGAGTTATGTAAGAAGAGTCAATATTTGTTGAAAACACCTTTCTGATTTGGAAAGAACTGGGGTTTTGAGAGAACGCAGTCAGTCGTGTGTGTGTGTGTGTGTGTGTGTGTGTGTGTGTGTGTGTGTGTGTGTATGGCTGCTGTTTATAGTGTAGTTGTCAAAGGCCTCTTTCTGCCCGTGCGAAGGGACATTTCACATGGCTTAATGCTAGCTGGGTGTGCAGGAGGCAAACTGAATTCTCAAGATAACACTGCAATACTGTGGAATCGAACCACATTTATCCACTAATTGTAACAACTTTAACACTGCTGAAACCACATAGATACACACAGATTCAAGACATAAACCACAGTACACATATTCTTGTGGATATGTATGGTTACATAAACATTCTGTCTATCTCTAAGATACAAGCAAATACATCTCATGCATGCACAGTAACCCGTGTGCATGCAAAGGCCTAAAGAGAGTCATTCACAGACAGATGCCACTCTAGGGGAATGTTTAGCAGGATGGCAGTGAAGCACAGTGTAGATATATTGCATGTATTCATTCACTGAAACCTCTGGGGTCTTGTTTCTTAAGGTTGAGTGCAAAGTGAAGGGCAACCCATAAAATTGTCTATGTGATGCCGAGCAAGGCTATTCACAGTAGGACCTGTTGTGTGCTCGAGAGAAGGGAGGTTACTCAATCTTGGAGCAGTTTCTGCCTTTCAAGCCATGCATGGTGGTTAGTAAGAGGCCTATTGCAATCAATGAATTTAATCGATAGAGACAACAGTACTGCCTTTAGTGAGCATGTGTCAAGGCTTTAGACTCCTTACACTGAGGAGAAGTCTTTCATGGATTACCTCATCGACCTGTGACATGCACTCACCTGTCCAGAGGCCGGATGGAGCGAGCAGAAACATAACACGGTTGCGACAATGGCAGCTGACGCAAACATCTTTTTTCCACAGATCCAGGCGAAGATCAGTCCTCAGAAAGTGTCTGTCAGTGGGAACTTGGAGTGTGTGCAGTGACTCCAGGTGAGAGAGAGAGAGAGTGGCCACGGTTGGCAGTGGACAGGGGCTGCTGCAGAAAAACTACTGCGGAATGTTGGGTTTACTCTTCAGGAGCCAATCAGGGAAAAGAGACTTTAAGAAAAATGTGGACCACATCTTCGCCCCCTTTTACTTAACTCTGTGTGCACTTCCTCTCCACTCAAAAGCTGCGTAGTTTATATCTTGTTGATGAAGTAGTGTGGAATAAAACTTGCCCGATCAGACTTGTTGGCTCCTTTTTTATCCTTCCAGATATATGAGATGGTTATCATTCTGATGGACGCTGACATGGAGAACCTTGACCCCCTCTGTGTGCTTTGCAAAATGCAAACAAGAGGGTTCAACCACAAAGCTTCAAAACACAGTTCTAGAACCTGCTGCTGCTGCTGCTGGCTTTAGATGTGTTCTGATTTGGTTAGAGGCTAAAATTGTCCGTTATATTTAGATGAAAAAGCTAAATAAAGTGTAGGTCTACTACAGTAGAAATAATTCAAATATATGTTCTAAACTGTTCTTACTACTTTACACAACCACTCATCAAACTCTTCTGGCAAGGATCTGACAGATCAACCTTAGAATGAGAATGCTGCATTTGTGACGGAGTGATGGAAAGGGGCTGCTAGGAGGTTGTGCCCTCTACAGGAATATTTTCATACTTGCATTCCTGTACTGAATATAATTACCAAACTGTGGCTATGTCCTGACTATGGGCTCCAAGCAGCGATAAAGCCATGGTAAGTCAGGGAATACATCAAGATAGATGAGGAGGTGGTAAATTTTTTAATTACCTCTTTGTATATTATTACTGCAGACCTTTGATTTAAAACTGAAAAAGGACAATTTCCTTATGCTGTCTAACCATATTCCAGCACTAGCTCAGAAAAATTCTATCCAGCTCCCGGTTGCTTTTTTGAAAGTCTTCACAGTTGACTTATAAACAGCACCACTCAGCACATATGTTTGTAGGCAAAGACAGTTTTGTGAAGTAGCAGTTTAGAAGTGTTTTATCAGGTTTGCCGTCCTGGCTGACTATGGGGCCAAAGTAAATACTATTCCTTAAGCTTGCATTCAGTGTAAAGGCAACTAAAAAAGGTTCTATGTGATGACTGGCAATGATATTCACAGTAGGACCTGTTGTGTGCTAAAGAGGTAAGGTAAGGTACGGTAAGTCAAAGTAAGGTACGTTAAGATAAGGTAGAGATGTGTGTTTCAGTACAGGTTTGCAAGTGAACTATGCTGCTGTAAAGGGAAAAAAACAAATTGATATATTTCCGTCCCTAAGTGTGTGGAGCTGACACCACAGAAGTTCAAGGGGCCATGAGGAGGCTCAGGCCTTTTGGTACGATGGAGCTTATACAGTGGTTCCTTTGCTTGTACGATCATACACCTGAGAAATCATCCGTGTCTGACTGAGCCCAGAACAGAACAGTGTGCACAGCTGTGGCCAGACAGTCCCTTGACTGATAAAGCCAAATCAAAGAGATAAGAAAACAAGTTAGGCCTCCTGGGTGACTGAAGCCTCATTGCTAAAATAAATCCAGCAGCCTACTACAACACAGAGAGAAAAATGTGTGGGTGTCCATTGTGTGTTGCTGCAGACAGACGCTGAGTCATCCTACAAAGTGTGAGTCATGACTCATACTTCCCCAACACTAGGACTATAACACGATCCTTGTCATCATGTTGAAACAAACACCCATTGGGCTCCATCCTGTACCTCTCAGTACGCTTTGTACCACTTTAGGTTGTGCCACCTATTGCTCTGTAACACTCCAAAAAATATCACAAACATATTTTGCTTAACCCCCCCCTCCCCCCCCCCACCGCTCCTAAACGACCAACTGCACCTCAGTCTGTCCACAAAGCTTTATCCGTAGTCAGTGACTCATTAGAATGATGGACATGAGGCTCTGAAAACAAACTTCCAGTCGTTTAACAATGATGTGTCGGTAAACCTCTCTTTTTGTCTTTTAGTTCGGGAAATGATGAAAGAGATGAGATGATCAAGCTATGTGTTCCAGTCCTCAATGAATGCACTAGTCACACACCTGTGGTCACTGATGTTTTCTTTTAAATGTAATAAAGTAGCCTACTGTACCTAAGTAGTGCAGTTTTTTAAAACGTGGCCCCATTTCATATTACTTATTGTAATCAACCGCAATTTAAAGAAAACACCTACTCCGCTACATTTATTGAGCAAGCAATTGTGATTCCTTGCAGGTCATGATTTTACAGACATGATAAGCTTTTACATGTGTTGCTTTTAACTATACCCAAAAGTTAGAACTCGTCCGATGACGGCACTGAAAAACTGCTACACATGTTATAATAATCCAATGAGATCAATTTTATAAAAATGTAGCCACATCCTCTAAAATTGTACCTTTACTTTAAATGTATGCACAATATTGAGTGCAAGACGTTAACGTATACAATGTAGCCTAATGTATAGTGTAGTATATAGTTATTTATAGCTTTTTGTGTTTTTCATCGAAGTAAAGAAATATGAACAACATAATTTTTTTTTTACAAAGATTCCGGTATTCTGAAACTAAAGTGTACGTCCCTTCAGTGAACTCTCTTTGAATAGACAAGTGTGCTGTGCTGAAGCGTGTAGAGGGAGGAGGGAGGGAGGAGGTGGAGGAGAGACAAGGGGGGTAAGGGGAGCTGGGAGCAACGGACGCTGCTGTGTTGGGAGACACTTGAGGATTTCACACAATGGGGTCTGTAGCAGCTTCACATGGTCTGGATCTGTTTGTGGTTTTGTCTCTGCTGCCCCTGATTACCTACGCCGACAGGATTATGAGAGACACACCGGACCTCCTGAAGCCCACCATCACAGGTAAAAATAAAATGAATCATGCACTAGTCAGGTGGCCACAAGAGACAGTAGCCTATTCAAGAAGAGACCTGGTAGTGCAGTATGAACTTCATCAACTTGTACACATTTCAACTGTTGAATTGAAAGGATTTTCTGGCCATCCTTCAGACTGTAGGCTCAAGTGGGCTTTCTTATAACTGTCCTAAATCCACCTGACAAAGCGCCAACAGCCCAACTTTTCTTTCAAACTTTAAACTTCGCTTTGTATAGCACCTTTTACATAACGCAGCTCAAAGGGCTTTACAATATATAAATGACATGCATGCATTGCAAGGGTGCATGCATGTCATTTCAGATTTTGGCATCAGCTTAACAAAGTACTGTTTTGACGCTATTTTGCCAAACACCAGGCAAAATGATTAACCCATCAGAATGTACATTCTAATGCAGAATAACATGTATGATCATTCATCAGTCGCTCAGCTTCTCTTTTGAAGACATATTTTATACAAATACAACTGTGTTAAAGTTTATTTGGAAGTGCTCTGAATGACAACATTTGTATTGGGACGTTGGGAGAAATGTTGTCAGTAGTCTATCGAGGAAAACATAAATGTTAATTTCACTCAAACACATACATATAGGCCTAAATAGTAAAACCAGAGACACTGTTAATTTGGAGTAATTTGATGTGCCAAACCTTGACTGGCCCATGAATGACATTTTGAGTGAAACTGTTCACAGACTGTATCAGCATGTGCTCCGACCTTACAGGCACACACACACACACACACACACACACACACACACACACACTCAAACATCCCGCCAACATATTTGAATTACGTTGCCATAGCGACAGCAGTGGGGTTATACTAGATGAGCGTTTTCCCCCTTTCTTGCAGGACTTGGGGTGAAGGAGCAGTCGCAGATCGTTGGCCAGCACAATAGACTGCGCAGCCGGGTCAAACCCATGGCAGCTAACATGCAGAAGATGGTTTGTGGCATATTTTGTCTGTTCCTGTGTGTGTGTGTGTATGTGTGTGTGTGTGTGTGTGTGTGTGTGTGTGTGTGTGTGTGTGTGTGTGTGTGTGTATGTGCTATCATCTGAATGTGAGTTTAAGAACATTTTGACATTGTCTGTTTGTTAACAGTTTGGACCTGTCAGACAAATTGATGTGGTTCACTGTTCACTCAGCAGAGGTTGACACCAGAGTTAAGTGTTTCTCTGTAAAGAGTAACTTCTACTTTAGATTCTCTTTCACCATGGTGCAGTAGCAGCAGATAGTCACAGACAAAGCAAAAACATTTTTTCGAAGAGATCTATTCAAGCAGGGGGGGGGACACTTTTGCAGAGTTCCTTAGTGACCTTTTGAGCAGCAGAGGCAAATGTTATTAAAGACCATCCCAACAACCAAGAGTTATTGAGCAAAAAAAAAAAAGTGATTTTCAAAAGTGAAATCACTAAACAAAGGACTGATTATTTTTTTTGCCATTGTTGATCGGTCTTCCTGTGTAGTGCTGATGGTCTCAGCACTGTGAAATAAAAGTGTTAGTTCTCCATTTGTTCTGCCCTGCTGCAGGCTGAGTGATAGTGCGGACGGTTAGATCGAAGCCAGAATCAATTAGTCCTCGTAACTGGCGGGATACAGGCTCTCTGAAATGCAGGAGGCGAAAATAAATAAAGTGTGCAACCCAGTTGAATGAGGGGTGCAGTGTTTTTACTGAAAGGGGCACCACCCAGTCCATCAGTGGACGTGCCTTGCAAGTATCACCCCAATGAACTGACACCAATGACACTAATTTTACTTTTATTGTTTTCCCAGGATTAGAATGAAACAAAGTAACATGTTAAAGCTACAGTGCGTAACTTTTTCATATAAATGTATGTTGGATACATTCAAGCCATCACCAAACAAGTGGACACAAAGTTGAATAAGCCTATCAGCTCTACAAAACCCTCTCGGTATTTCTCAGTATGGCTGCGTTTACAAACTGGTGTCGCCCCCTGACACTGGCGCAGGAGCTCAGAAAAATCCCGAGAAACGCCAAGAAATGTTTCAGTTGTTGATTCTACTGCTAAGGAAAACATTGATGTAAGGCAGAGGCTATAAAATCCACGAGCAATCACCAAAGGCTTAACTCATGTAGACAAGATACACCCACAGTGGTGTTGTAATTACTCAGAATTCCTTATTGGGGCAGAAGTTTCGCACTATAGCTTTATATTTGTCATTCAGTAAATATTACTGTTCAATACACATAGGCTAGTTTAAATATTGCACACAAAACGCAGATAAATTTGACTTGGTGTGATGGAATAGAGGGTCAAGGTGAATGTGCAGCAATTCTTGCTATCAATTTTTTGGCTGATTATTCTAATCCTGAACGCTTTGCAAAAAACTTTGCTAAATCCTCCGCCTATCTCTTACCAGCACAACTGTCTCTACCTCCACTTGATTATGATTATGAAACACACAATGCACTAGATATCCTCTGAGGCCCTAATATGAGATTTGTACCAGGGCAAAACCGTTGTGTTTTCATCAGATTACATCCCTCAAAGCCACCCTCACACACAGACAGAGCGAGAGAGAGAGAGACCCTTTTTCTTCGACTACTCTTCTGCCTCTGAGAACTGTTCTCAACTGATAAGGCGGTAATGAGAAAAAAACGAGGACGTGGATAATCATTCTGCATTCACAACTCCTGGTATTACAGGTAATTTCCCAGTGAAAAAAAAACCCTTAGAGGAAGCTGCGTCGACAGGCTCAAGAGGCATTTTAAAAGAGCTTTACTGATAAACGTTAGCAAGGCTCAAGGCGTCTTCGGCTGTCTTTGTGAATATCTGATTTTTTTTTTCGCACACAGGAACGAACGAGTAAGCATTGTGGGTAGATTGTGTTGAAGTAATTACAATACAGACCTTTAGGCTTTGCTTTCGGGCTGAGATAAAATACTAATATTTAAGGAATGATGCCCCGTCTCAGGTTTATCTTAGATTTCCTTAGGCTAAGAAGTATAATGAGGTCATCCCATCACCCTCGGGGACATACATTAAAGTTGACTTTTGTTATTTAAAGGTGCTCCGGGGGACTTTTGGTTTGTGTTCATTCTTGCACCCCCTTTGGACAAAAGTGGGAGTGTTTTGTACTACCCCAGCTGTTGTTCCTGGGTGAGCATAACCCATGACAAAGGCATTAAACAAACAATATTAAATAGCAGTCTGCACTGATGGTCTCATTTGCTGTTACATGTAATATATGATCATTAGAGGAAAAACGAGAGTGTTTAAAAGTTCCTCACAGCATCTTTAAATCATGTGTTGAAGTTTAACACATTTCGATACAAAAATATACAGGTTCACACAATTTGGAGCTTAATGTATTTGGTTATTTCAGCATTAAACTACATAGCAGTTTGCGTTGTAGCCAGGAAGAAGAGGAAGATGAATCGAACGCACATCTTTCTTAGTGGGGACGTTCAAATCCCAGGACTGATACAACATGCCATGTCCTAAAATGAAAGGCCTTGGATGAAGTATTGCCCAGTGACCTTATACCCCTCTGGTGGCATCAGGAGCTGATGTATTTGTCTGGCTGACATCAGAGGGCAGACTGAACAATGAGGTCAAGGCAGGATCAGTCTCTCTCCAGCACACATCAGTGTGACACATAGCTGGCTATCTTGGCTGTGATGGCTATCTTCCAAACTCTGTCTAAAGGCCCGGACACACCGGCCCAATAATCGGCGTCGGAGAGTCTGGAGGGGGCGGGGACACAAATCTGTTTGGTGTGTGCAGTGAAATCGGTCGTCGTAGATGTCGTCGGGCTTCTTTTGAGCCGATTGAACATGATCAATCGGCGGCGGGCAGTCTTTCAGTTGGAGCAATTTGATTGGTGGAGGACTAGCGAATCAGTGAAGCCCGGAAGTGAGGCGGGTAGCACAAACAGCTAACAACAGTTAGCCATTGTTTTAATGTGTTTGTTTGTTTGTTTGTTTCGTTCAGCGAGTACTCACATGCATCAATCCTTGTTGACTGCTCGACACCATGCTCGACACCATGCTCGACACTCTCTGCTAAAAATGGTGTCTTTATGGTCCATAAATATAAATACGTATATCTATCTATGTTTATGGTCTAGAGAGCTTTCCCATCATTTCCGGCTTCCGTATTTTTTTGGGCCGCAATACAGATTAGCGCCGCCTGCTGTTATGGAGACATTACATCCCGCGCAAACGCAGAGCGTACGGAAAGTCAGCAGTCGGCTCGGTGTGTTCTTGGCACTTTTTTGGCCGCGGCGGGAAGACTGGGGCTGCCTGAATCGGCAGTCTCCATTTTCGGGTAGTCGGACCGGTGTGTCCTGGCCTTAACCATACAGGAAAAAAGTTGTTGGACAAAAATTAGGTTGGATTATTTTGATGTTAAGCGTCTTTTTTTTTCTGGGATATTTTAAGGAGTGCAAACAGGATACAGTAGGTTTTCTTTAAATACTTAAAAAAACTGTTCTTTAAGCTAAGACACGGACTTTTGTGAACTAACGAGAGTCTTAATTTATTAAGACATGGTGGACTTTCTAATGAGGCTTTACAAGGTACTGAAAAAGTAATTGCATTATTGTAACTGGTTACTAATACTGCATTACTGTCGCCATGGATTGGCAGCTTACCGTGTCTCCCTGCCTGTTGCCCGCTGACTGGCTCTGTCTGCTGAAAAGGATTAAGCAGATAAAGAAAATCACTTATGCACTGTTAGGAATGACCTTCGTGTCAAAGAGTCTTTTTGTCCATCAATCTATCTACCATTATTTCAGATTGGGCGCAGCTTCAAGTCCAACAGACTACAGTGACATGTTTACAGTTAAATGAGTTGGCGATGAAACTGTTCTATTGGGAATTATGGCTTTTCTTGCTAATTATTTGTTCCCTTGCACAAATAATGGATTATTCACGTGAAATCAAACGGCTTCACAATGCCTTCATATGCAAGTAATAGCATATGTTTGGGGGCAAAGGGCTCCTGACGGTAAACAGTGTCACAGCTCTTTTGTCAATCAGATTTATTTTTTTACTTTTTATTTCTGACAGAACAATCCATGATGTATATAATTAAAGAGAAAAAGTGGGGTTGACCTTAAACATACAGGGTAAGAGTGATAGACCCTTGATTCTTGTCAGGCAGATCTATTTAGAGTATGTTCATAAAATTCCATGAAAAGAGAAACACAAACTTTAGTAAGTTGTACTATAATTTTAACACTATCAATATTTGATTTAACATCATTGTCTTTATAGGAGTGGAATGATAGGCTGGCCTCACTTGCGAAGGACCGGGCTGCATGGTGTGGCACAGACCCCTCCCCTCAACACTCCTCAGCTTTCAGTCACATCGGCTGGAACACGCATCTCTCTGCTCGTGGCATTACCTCGTTTACCGACGTCATTGACTCTTGGTTTGAGGAGGGAAAAGATTTTCTCTACTTGAGCGGGCAATGTAAAGAGAACGCCTCCTGTCAGCACTATACACAGGTATTAACGAGTAAATATAACTGTGCCTGCTCTGTTAATGCAGAGGCATTACATTATTCATATGGTTTTACTTGAAAAAATGCTGATTTGTTGTGTCCAAACTTTCTGTCGTTTTGTAGTTGGTGTGGGCAACGTCCAGTCAATTGGGCTGTGCCAGTCAGCTTTGCCTAAGAGGAGGAGACCTCTGGGAGATGTTTGTTTGTGCATATTCCCCTGGGTAACAAGACATTCAAATGCTTTTTACTCAGTTTTAAAATAAAAACAGAGAGGTTAAACTGCATTCCAGCTCGCAAATCATTATGTTGTTTTGTATGATTTTGGACATTACACTACTTCATTGTGTTTCTCCTTGTATATATTTGTGTTGCTGCAGGGGTAACTGGGAAGTGAATGGTCAGCTGGTGATGCCTTATCAGACCGGGCTGTACTGCTCTCTCTGCACATCTTCCATGTCTGGCTGCATTAGACTGTGGGACCATGTTGGTGGATTATGTGGTAAGAGAAAAAAAAACACACACATACCCACACATATACAAACAAACAAAAACAGTTTGCAATAAAAGTTCATTTTGATTTGATTGGACATAAACAATATATCTTTAAAGGTTGGTTGAGATCTTGAAACCTTGAAACAGAGGTGCATACAAGAAAAAATATTTTAAAACTGCTCTTGTGATGTCCATTATGCTCCTCAAGGCCAATCTGTATACCTTCCATTAATGATTTTGTTTTTATTTATTTTTTTTATTGGTGGTTAGCAATGTAAGTGTCCCAAAGTATCACAAAGGTATCACAGATATGAGCATGTTACATCTATGCCCAAGGTTTCTCCCAGTTACTTTCTAGGCAGGTTTGTCATTCATGGAGTATTTTGAGGTGCACTGTTTCCTGCTTGAAGCATTCAACTAGAATCTCATTTCTCCTGCAAACATGTTTAAAGATGATTTTATTTTTGTTTATGCATTTGTTATGACGAGCTTGCTCTTTTTTTCTCAGAGATCCCAAAGAATCCATGTCGTATGAGCTGTGGTCTGCATGGACAACTTAACATCTCTTCCTGCAAGTGCAAGTGTGACCCTGGCTTCACTGGACACCTCTGCCAAGGTAATAGCATCATTATCAAGATAGTGTACATGTTGGTAAAAAAAAGGCTTAATTGAATTATTCTGTTCTCTATAGTTTAGTGTTTTTATATCCAAAGTGAAGTGGCAGATTTCTCTTTACTGTAAGTGTCTGTTTTTTTTTCTTCTTTTCAGTACGATGCAGTGTGCAGTGTGTTCACGGCCGTTTTAGAGAAGAGGAATGCTCTTGCTTGTGTGATGTCGGCTATGGTGGCGCTGATTGTGCCGGTGAGTGCAGTGTGCTTATGTATATATATATATATATATATATTCTTCCTTGTGTTTTCAAGTGCCTTGGCTTCAAATTTGAAAGCACGCACAGGCATACGTATGCTGAGACAATTCATCTGGCTGGATTTATCTTAAGGGGATCCAAGTCTGGTGACAGGAAAAACAGGTATCTAAAGCGCCAGCATGTTGACTTCGTAAAGGCAAAAACCATCAGTTGTTAAGTTGTTAAAGTATATAAGAGGTGGCACAGCTTTACTCAGCACAATGTATCTTTATCATATCTTCGGGCTACAGAGGAAACAAAATTATTGATGGTCATCCTGTATCTACATTTACACCTTAAAGCTATAGTGCGTAACTTCTTCGCTATAAAAATATACGTATGTTTGGTGCCTTGTGTCCCCACAGACAAGGTGCAGTTTCCCTTCCATAGCTGTGACGTGATGATAGATGGTGATTGCTTCACGGTGTCTTCGGAGGCAGACACCTACTATGGAGCCAAGAGTCACTGTCAGGTGAGAGATAGGTGTGTGTCGTGAACCCCACTCCACAGACTCAGTACCACGTCATAGAAATCTGCATGTAAAACACTATCATTCTGCATTCAGTTGGGCCTTTTTTCTTTTTCTTCAAACCAACCAGAGACGAGGGGCGATCCTAACTCACATCCACAATCAGAAGGTTCAGGACATCCTGGCCTTTTATCTCGGTCAGCTGGAGACGGGCAACGAGGTCACCAACGCTGACTTTGAGACACGGAACTTCTGGATTGGTACAGTCTTTCAGGATACATTTTCAAATATTGAAATGTTTTCTAACACCGGGCAGCACTACCGGATTAGGTGTTGTTTTTAACCAGCTGTACTGCCAGGTGGAGGTTGTGGAGATGCTGCAGTCGTAGAACAGCAATTGTTTATTTGCTCCACAGGTTTGACATATAAGCCTCTGAAAGACTCCTTTCGCTGGGACACGGGAGAGAAACCTAAATTCAGCAGCTTTGCGTTTGGGCAACCTGACAACCAAGGGTAAGCGACGCTAACAGACATTAGCTACAGCAGAGCACATCACAAACAGAGATGACAGAGTGCAATGTAGCCTAACAATGAAGATAACTAACGGAAAACGTAACGCCTGAAACCGCCCTAAAATATCATCATCCACTAAAGTTGTCTCAAATTGCATTTATACTCTATATGTGCACTAATCAGGAACATTCAGTGATGTTGTCTGACCTGCAACCTTAACTCTGTCCACTAGATGTCTCTCTCTCTTTCTGTGAGTCTACCTCTGATCTATCTATCTATCTACACTCAACAAAAATATAAACGCAACACTTTTGTTTTTGCTCCCATTTTTCATGAGATGGACTTAAAGATCTAAAATTCATTCCAGATACACAATTGTACCATTTCTCTCCAACATTGTTCACAAATCTGTCTAAATGTGTGATAGTGAGCACTTCTGCTTTGGTGAGATAATCCATCCCACCTCACAGGTGTGCTACATCAAGATGCTGATCTGACATCATGATTAGTGCACAGGTGTGTCTTAGACTGTCCACAATAAAAGGCCACCCTGAAATGTGCAGTTTTGTCTCACAGTAAAATGCCACAGATGCCACAAGCATTGAGGGAGCGTGCAATTGGCATGCTGACAGCAGGAATGTCAACCAGATCTGTTGCTCGTGCATTGAATGTTCATTTCTCCACCATAAGCCGTCTCCAGCAACTTCGCACAGCCATTGAAGAGGAGTGGACCAACATTCCACAGGCCACAATTGACAATCTGATAAACTCTATGCAAAGAAGATGTGTTGCACTGCATGAGGCAAATGGTGGTCACACCAGATACTGACTGGTTCTGAGTCCCCAGACCCCCAATAAAACAAAAAAATGCACATTTCAGGGTGGCCTTTTATTGTGGATAGTCTAAGGCACACCTGTGCACTAATCATGATGTGAGATCAGCATCTTGATGTGGCACACCTGTGAGGTGGGATGGATTATCTCAGCAAAGCAGAAGTGCTCACTATCACACATTTAGACAGATTTGTAAACACTGTTTGAGAGAAATGGTACAATTGTGTAACTGGAATGAATTTTAGATCTTTAAGTCCATCTCATGAAAAATGGGAGCAAAAACAAAAGTGTTGTGTTTATATTTTTGTTGAGTGTATCTATCTATCTATCTATCTATCTATCTATCTATCTATCTATCTATCTATCTATCTATCTATCTATCTATCTATCTATCTATCTATCTATCTATCTATCTATCTATCTATCTATCTATCAACACATCTGGGGATGAATACATTTGGGCACATTTGTTTCTTTGTGAGTTACCGTAGTTAGTATAAATGCTAACGTCCTCTGTTGGTTGTTCTGTTTCACACCGCTTCAACACCGCTGAAACTAACAAACCTAACTATCCAAAATATTTATACACTGTCTTTCTTTCTTTGTCCAGCTTTGGAAACTGTGTAGAGCTGCAGGCTTCAAGTGCCTTTAACTGGAATGACCAGCGATGTAAAACCCAGAACCGATACATTTGCCAGCATGGTAAGGCTCCTTCTGGGTGAGGGTGGATGTAGATTTTGAGGGGATGAAGGGTGTTGTGAACAAATGACCACCCGATATAATCTGGTTGACCGATCACATTGCTGGATCTGGTGACACTGACTGAGGTCAATGTGTAGCCTTACACATGTGACATGAGGAATATGGGAATTCAAAATAATGAAGACCTGCCATTGTTGACATACGTTGGGTACAAAACTAAATATCTGATCACTGAAAGTAATGCTTTTTTTTGTTTTTCCTCTGAATACATTTGGCTGCAAACTGGCTTGTCCTCATGTGTTTACCCTGTGCCGATAGAGAAATACACACCAGACTTGGATGTAACAGATATGTCCCTCTGTCCCAAAACTGTGACACTTGTACCATAAACAGGTTTGAATACAGGTGATGTGCCTGGCCTGTCTCTTGACAACAAAACAAAAACTTGTTGAGAGCCCCTACTTTCTCTTGCCACAGTATGATAAGTGTTGACTGGCTATCCTGGAAATGTGTCCCCCAGAGGGCTCCTGGAAGGTGGCTGACTTCTATGTGACAAGGTTCACATCCACCCTTGTGTTACAGTAATGTCTGTAAGATCAGCCTTTTCCCCAAACATAATATAATACATGAGTCTGAGTGACTGTTTGCAGTAATGATAGGCCATCACCAGAGACACTCTTGATATAACAACTCGCAAACAATTTACATGAATGCAAGTCTTACAGTAGGGGAGAACGGGGTAAGTAGGCACACTTTTTACTCTAGTGAGAATTGCTTATCACCTAAACATCTTTCAATAGTCATTCCTTCATTAAATTGAAGCTTAAGGTGTTGGGTTGAAATATGTACCCCTCACTTTTTCTATCTTATTGTAATAAAGAAGAAATTAATCATCAAAGACACCCTTACACATTGTGACAACCAACCACATCAAGGGGTCGGTTGTCAAACACTATGGGGTTGTTTGTCACAATTTTATCTTAATGGGAATAATCTTAAAAAGAAGGTAAGAAAGTAGAACTAAATTTGAAAGTTTAATTGCATTGTCAAGTTGAAAAATAGGCCTACATAACTTAATGTAGCCTTGGCAGCTGGTCTAGTTTGGGATGCACTGGGTTGTTTTGATTGTGTTGCCCTTTTTTCTTTTGCATGCTAGCTGCCTTTTCCTGCTATATTCTTTCCTTCTCTGGGGTGTCAGTGAGGATACAGCTTGACAATTTATTTCGTTATTGGGTTCCTTTTCTGGCTGCAGCCTTGAGATAACATGTGACAACCAACCCCCCAAAACATTTGACGACCAACCCCAACTTGAATTTCTTGCTAGCATCAAGGCCAACAACCATCTGACAACTAATTAGCTTGCTAACCACAATCTAAAATATAGTTTACCCTTCACACTTTGTATGGGTAACAAGTGTTTTGTTATAAACCCATTGTGTAAAAGCCTAGAAGAAAAATACTGAGGAGCTAAATATTTTCAATTTGACATGAAAAACACAAACAGTCGTCTCACCTCAAATTCAGCAGTCTAACTCCAAGGAAGACTATGTAGGTGACCTCTGATCCCAATTCTGGATATTTACATAGCAACATTTCATAGACAGCGCCTTCTGGTTCCGAGATATAACGATTGTGACAACCAACCCGTGTGACAAATTACCCCGTTCTCCCCTACATTCCTTCAACATTCATGCCTTGTTTAGTCCAGTCCACCAACTTTTTTTATTCATATTTTCTAGATATTTCTTTATTGGAGATGGCAGTAGACAGGATACCAACCAAGGCTGACCCATTGTTTTGCAGTTTTACTACAGAACCGCTGATCCAAACAACTTCTCACTTAGCACTACACTCCTTTGTGTCCTCAGCAACACTCCCGCCAAGTGAGAAGTAGATCGGTTGAACGGTTGGCGGTAACTCCCATGACAGAACGACACACACTCACACACACATACACACACACACACACACACACACACACACACACACACACACACACACACACACACGGAGGACTTCCTTTATAGTAAGATTTGAAATCCTTGCTCCCACTACCTGCTGTGCTGTATTGTTTCCAGTTAGTACCCATTTCACAGCCTCTGTCACTGATAATGACCACAGGGTGAGGTGTAAAAAACGGTAATCCAGTTTGTCCATTAACGATGTGAGCACAGCATTGAAATCTCTGTGTGATCCTGCCTACACACTTAAACATGGCACTCAGCCTAAATCAATGGCACTCGGGTGATCGCCATCAGGAGCCTTTGAACAATCAATATATGTCAGCTGCACAAAGGCCCAGTGTTTAGACCCACACAAACCACTTACATTGATCGCAAGGGAATAAGGCGCTGGCAGATGTTTAGTTTTGCCCACTCGATTGTGTCTCTGCAAGTGGCTGGTGCGTAATGTGCTATTGATCACTCACAACTGAATGAGTGATCTGCTCCGCATGTGGTCAGCTTGCCAGGACCACATTTTTACAGCAGGCTTTTACAAGATCTCTTAATGTCTCCCTCTTTGTAGTCTGTGTAAGTATAAACAGGACTAGTAGCTCATTATCTAAAGAGGGCTTGAGGGTCGGATTAAAGTAATAGTAGCGAGGTCATTAGCAAACCCTTCCTTTCAAAATAAAAGCAAACTTTCACTGAAGCAACAACGAGTGAAATTCATAAATCCAGCCGATTAAAAGCAGGCAGAGCCCTCCACCCCACCAGAGTAATATCCAGCCCTCATTGCCGCGTTGTGTTAATTGGTGATAAAATGATAAGTCTATATCGCACAGCCTGAGGCAGACACTAAGCTATTTCTCCAGAGTATTGTCTGTACATGTGTGTGTGTGTGTGTGTGTTTCCATATGCATGGAAAGCAGTCAATCGTTTTAGTCTAAGTCATGTTTGAGATGATTCACTCTACAGTCATGTTAGAATTGTAGGATTACTGGGGATTTATGACAGAAACTTAATGTTTTGTTCTTCTTTATTTTCTTCTACAGTGCTTTTGTGCTCAAAGTTCTCAAGTCACATATTTGTATTGTGTGTGTGTGTGTGTGTGTGTGTGTGTGTGTGTGTGTGTGTGTGTTTTTCACAGCTGCAGAGCACATTGCCCGGTGGGAGGACGGCAGGTGACCTGGTGTTCTCAAAGGAGTTAAATTAGGTGCACAGTACATGTTGGTTGGGACACTGTTGTTATTTTTTGTCAATCATTGTACGTGGATTTAGATGTACTGTATATACTGTACATGTTTGAATGTTTAATGCAAAGGTTTATCATTACATTTTACGATACATTTTTTAATTTTTTGCGTGTGTTTATCCTCTGAGTGGCTAACCTTCACTGCTGGCTATAGGCTATAGGTCCCTGCTCTGCTCTCTTTAATTACCTCCATAAGCTGCCCTTGTGTGACCTCTGAATTGATTTGGTGTGCCATCATTTAAGGATGTCTCTTACTGGAGCTCAGACAAGATAGGAGAAAGGAAGGAGAAGGCCTCTTACATTTATCATATAGTGGGCAGTCCTGAAACCAATTTTAAGAAGAAAGAACATACCCCACCTTCAAATATTTAGCTGACGTGACTAAATATATTTTTATCTTTTAGTTTGTCAGTATAAACTAAAGACATTATATTTCATTTTCGATCGATAAATTATTCAATGTGTGCATCATCTATTTAAGTTTCTTTGTGTAGTGAAGTCTGCTCTGTCCCTTCCATGTTACATTTCCAGTCAAGTTGGTTGCTCAGTTTAACTCTGGTATTTGTAGCCCTCCACCACTTGAACCTCATCTACCAGCACGGAAATAGTGTTCAGGTGGGAATGGGTTCACTAAAGAAGGTAGATTATGACGTCTTTTACTCCAACCTTGGGGTGATAGGCAAACTGCGAGGTGAGAGGTACTTACTCGATGTCTTAGTGCCAATATCAGTCTCTCCACAGCTGTCATGATAAGCAACCGGTCTTTAGTCAATAGTCACTGACTAGGTACCAGGTACTATTACATAGTGGAAGACCATACAGAAGCAAGTAGAGAATAGAGCCTGTACCATGTAAGGTAAAGGGGAACAATGATGCTATGATCCTCTGCTCGCCCCGAAATGTGGGAATCAGGAAGTGCTGGAGCAGTAACGTTGTGTGTCGCCAGGGGCGTAGCACCAAATTCTGGGCCCCTGCCCCCTGTACAAAAAGTCTGACCCAGACAACTCCACAATACATTTATTTGAGGAATGACGAAATCATCGCTTTTACCAGTGTTTCCCCCAGAAAATGTCTTAGTCAAGGTGGTCACTGGCCAGGGTCACAGAAGGCGTGGCGCAGCGCGGCGGAAATTTTGTGGGTATTTTGCTCAAAGATGCCAATGCGCACTATAGAAATAAACAACTGTTTATTTGAATACAAAAATACAACAGACACTGACCTTACAGTTGTGCAATTTTGTTTGCTATGTGCAGGTAAAATTTTACGGACTGTACAAAACACAATTAAAGAAAACTTCTACTGTTTTGGTGCAATACTATGCAGACACACAAAATACAAATAATAGACCATACACTTGTGTATGCACTTCAAGTGCAAATTCAACTTTTTAAAGTTCCTTTATGGATGGGGGGCTGTGATTATTCTGGACAATAGGCCTACTGTGATGCGATTCAATTAATGGTTATTATTAGCCTACTTGCTTGATTTCTTTTTAAATACAGAGGTTATTGGTCGTTTTGGAACATGTCTTTCCCAATTTAAAACATAAAAATAAAGCAGCATTGAAAATTCAGAAAATAAATCTTGTTGGCCTACACTAGCATGCTGTTCTACAAATAACTCAATAGTTGAAATAATAAATACAATGTGTTTTCCCCTTAAAATGTCTAAATGCATTTCAAAGACAAAAGGCACATGCTCCCAGCATACGTATATTTTGAGCATTCAGTATCTTTGAGGTTACTATGGAGAATATTCTGGACAGGATTTGTCAGTGTTATGGAGTTTGGGTTTTTAGTATTAACAGTCCTCTATGTATCAATCATAGAGGTCTCAGCTCCAATATATTATTTCCGTTGTCTGTTCATATCTCTTATTGTGTCCTGTTCTCACAAGTTTAACACTAGTCTCAAGTGAGTTTGTAAAGCAAGCATATTTGTCCACTGCCCAATAAGGTAACATTTAGAACAGAAGAAAATGTGATTAATCGCATGCTATGGACAAACATACGATTAATCGTTCTGGGAAAAAAAAACAGATTTTTACAATTGCACAGTTATGTGATTTTTTTTTCTAAATTATTGATTTTCAAGAATATTTTTCATTGAAGTTCTGAAGTTTTTAAAGGAAAATAAAAATATATTTTTCAAAAGAGCTGTCTTAAAGTTTGCTTTTGTGCTTCTTCTCTCTAACATTGTATTTACATGTAGTTTTTCTAATTCTAAGTGTATTAAGGGATTTATTAATCTTAATAAGCATTGTTCTCGCTTTAGATCCATACCTGCAAAATGCATAATTAACTGTTGTTAATGAAGGACTTATTAACCTTAATAAGCATTGTTCATAGAGCATATAATAAATGCTAATAAATGTGTTTACCTTCATAAAAAAACAAACAATGCCTAGTAAAGGTTTAAAAATGACATAATAAGCAAGTTAGTAAGACTCAATAAATAGGTTTGTAATGCTTTTATTAACAGCTATCAGAAACTCATAAGACTTTTATTAATGCTATTAAGCAATCAATAAATAGTTAAGAAGTTTCTTATGAGTGCTTTTTTTCTGGGAAGTAACATTTGGCAAGGAGAGTGACAGGTCTGAAGTCATATTCTGGCCACCCACAAACTTCATTGTTCTTGTCGTTCTCTTTTTTCAGCCATTCAATGAGGGGTTCGAAATACTGCAGGAGTGGCTTGGCACTCATTTTGGGCTGGTCGGTGATCATGGCCATTGCCTTGGGCCACGGCTTACTGCTGCCTAGCTTCATGGCATCACTGTAAACAAAAGAAAAAAGCAGGTCAGAGAGGAGGGACAGAGAGGAGACCAGGACCAGTAGCCGAAGTGTCCCAAAGATAATACACATATAGGCCTTTCACACCAAAATGAACCAAGAGTCAGTTCCAGGCTGGTGTTGGGGTCAGTTCAAAACTGGTTACAGCCTTATCCCAGTTATGAACCGGTTGGTTTCACATCGACCGGAGACAGCCATGGAGCCGGAAAGAGAGCAACGTCATGACGTCACTGTAAACGTGTGTGTACGTCGCCCGACGGCGCTGCTCTTGTGGCTAACGCTAAAGCTACCGCTAGCTTTAAGCACAACAACAGCGGCGAATACGTCTTATTTTTACACGTGTTAGCTTTCGCTTTGCTTTCTTAACCAAACAGGACCCATACAGCGTATTCTCGCCGGTCAATTTGATCGCTACGTTCGGTAATTATGTTATGTTTACGTCTCGTAGTAGCGGTGTTTTTAAACATGGCGGGCATGAGGTTTTAGTTGGTCTGGTTGGTCAGGATAATCCCTCCCCCGGCCGCTGGCGCAAGCGGTTCACTTCAAACCCTGCTCAATCCTGGGGTATGAGTTGAACCGGTTTTTACGGCCCGGAGCAGGCTTTCTGGCGGTGTGAAACCAAAACACTGGCTCTAACTCCGAACTAGCCCAGAACTAGCACCGATTTTGCGGCGGTGTGAAAGGCCTAATAGAAGGCATGAGGTTTTCACCAGCTGCCTTCACTCTCAAACACTAAAATCATTCCTATCGAATTCAAAATGTCTTGTTACGACATATAACACTGGGTGATACAAAGAGGAAGTTTTTGTTTTGTGTTGTCAGAATATATCAATTGTTGCGTGTGTGTGTGTGTGTGCTAACCCTATCAGTTTCCCAGCCGCTTTAGATTTGTAGATATCGCATGTATGCAGAGGCCCAACGTGCCCGGCAGCATTACACAGAGCATGGTGGAACTGGAACTGGATGAAGAAGCTGACGAAGTACCTGATAGAGAGAGCAATACACACGGGCCATCATGACTGGGCCTCATTGCAGAAAAACACAAAACTAAACAGTGATTTATTTCTGTGAACCACGAAAGTAAGAGCATATAAGGTTCTGCAGTGTGTTCTTTTAATTCAGCCGTAGTTCATTGTAGTTTGCTGAAGCAGTTATTAATCAGTCTCTGCTCGATTATAGGGGGGTGAGGGCATGTTGGTTCTGCCAAATCAGGAACATTTACCTCACGTAGGGAACGTTAACAGGGATGTGGAACTTTGCACCGGGGTCAAAGTCATCCTCAGTTCGAGTTACAGGTGGAGTCAGTCCCTGGTACTTCATTCTGTGATGCAACAAAAAAGTACAATGTAGTTACTACGTCTTTAATTTTTAGTGCATTTTTATAAAACATTTCCCTTTGTATAAATGCTGGTGAACTTTACCTGAGGTTCCACCATTCTTTGTTGTACTCGGACGGTGGGATGCGTCCGTCCACCAGGTAGGCGAAAGGCAGGAAGGCGATCTTGTCTAGGGCCATGCTCATCAGGAAGTTGATATCACTCTCTACAGAAGGGGAGCCAAACAAACAGCAAAATCAAGAGGTGAACACTATGGTATTACCATCTTGTTCTTTTACAGAGCTTAATAGCTCTCATGCTCAATGGTAAGTAAGTAAGTACATTTTTATTTATATAGCACTTTTTAAAACAGTTACCGTTAAGAAGTGCTTTACATGGCACACAGCCACATTTAAATGAATGTTTACATTAAAAACTGCAAAAACAATCCAAAACAAATTACATTAAAAAAAAGGGGTTTTGAGGAGCCTTTTGAAACAGTCCAGCGATTTGTGCGGATCTTATTTGTTGAGGGAAGCAGATTCCAGACTAGGGTTGGGGGCTACTACTGAAGAGGCGCAATCACCTACTGACTAATGGTCACTAACCATTAGGGGTGTGCGGAGACATCATTATCTGTATCTGTATCTGTATCTGTTCAACCAACAAAATGATCTGTATCTGTATCCGGATACACAACAAGAAAAGGGCGTGGCGTATACCGGAAGTTTCTTTTCCATTAGCCTACATTAAAAGAAGTCACACCTAAATTGATTTTCTAAACTAATATTCATTGTCAATGCAATTGTTTCCCCTTCAAAGCATCAAATTGATGTAATATTGACATATAAGTCAAAAAGTCCAATATATTTTACCCTTTCATCTCTCTCTTCTTTGTTCTCAGAATACGAAGAAATTCAGGGAACAAAAATATTGATGAATAACAGCCCACATCTGTGCATAGGCTACTCACTGTTAGTAAATGAGGGCCAGTGTTTTACTTTTAACTAAACTAAGATCCCCCTTTAACTGGGGGAAATTGAACAATCTGAAACTGGAAAAAACATGTAGGCTAGGCTACTGCTGTATTTTTTAAAATCTCTATCTCTCCTTATCCCTATTTTTTTACATTTGTTTTACTAAACTAAGATTTAGGAACAATTTGTATCAACGTATGTGCCAATCTCATAAACCATAAATAATATCTTAGCCTTTCCACAAAGTTATGTGATTTTAATGTGTGAAGTTGCAGTTTCCGATTTTATTGTATAGGTCCTGAAGTAGGCCTAGCCGTATACGCATTGATTGGAGTAGAGGGGCTGCAGCTGGATACTATTGATTGATTGACAGCTGAAAAAGTACAGGTCCTAAGCATCAGTTTGATGGAAACGTATGAAGGTATATATGTAGCATAAGTCTTTAGCACGTGTAACTGCAGATTTTGAATGCGTAAACTGAAGTCACAAATGTGTAACAGTAGATTTGAAGTCGTAAATATTTGTTTTGCATGTGTACTCCAAAGTCACAAATGTGTAACAGTAAATTTGAAGTCGTAAATATTTTTTCTACCATTGTGGACACAAAATAGGGGCTACGAGTTCACAAATCGTTGTTACGGGTGCACAAATCCTATCCTGTGCATCGCAACTTCAAAGAGTCATGCGCTTGACACTTTTGCTACAAACATTGCAGCACAGTTGGTGCAAAACACATTTGCACACCCGTGTTTCATAATGTGAGAACATGCCCCCAATTTGTGCATTCGTAAACCCAAATGTGAACTAACGCATCAGAAGTTGCACATCTGTGAAAAATGTCCTCACAAATAAAATGATATCGAGCACAGCATTTTAATGAGCGAGCACAAATCGATGATACAACTGCTCAAATCTGTTCCTACAAGTCTCAGCTGAGGGTTTTCTCTGCTCGAATCTGCTCCTGCAAGTCTCGGCTGTGGGTTTTTTTTGCAGGTAGATTTGCACCACGCCCAGGTGGTAAATGTGGTGCAAAAGTGTTTCGTATGCGTAGAACAGATTTGTATCCGTAGAAGGTGGGCGGGACAACATTGTCGCATCATCCAATGAAAGCGCCGGTTTGGACCCGTGACGTCAGCATGTGAACAAACGGAGGAGAAGCCTTTTTCCTTCGTCCCTTTTCACCAGAAATTGTAGAAAATGTAATAATAAGGGAATTGAATAAGAGGGAACTACAGCGGAGCCTTATGCCAGTAGTGAAAGTCATAAACAAGTTTACTTTGGCAGATATAAGGGCCAGCGTAACGTCTGCTGTGTGATTGGCACTGGTGTAACTGTTTAAACCTGCTGTTTTTCTCTTTAAAACCTTTACATTTTAATAAAAAGTAGTCTTATTAAATAGAGAATGAATTTCCATTATATATTTTTTTAACCTTTATTTATACAGGTATATCCCATTGAGTCCGAAGACTATTTTGCAAGGGAGACCTGTTCCCATTTACACGTTACCATTCACACACATTCATACACCGATAGCAGCAGCTAACTATCAACAATAGTTTATTGTCCCGCAGCCGCTGTCATGGCTCCTGGCTGTTAAAACTATCTATGGTTACAACACACCACACGCAGGGGGTGAGGAGGATGTTGCAGGCATTGAGGACCAAAGTAAATAAAGTAGGCCTACATATCTTGCTGCAGAGTATTCAGCATCCAGAAATATGCTTATAAATCATACACTTAGTCTTCTAAATGTGGTAAGCTTAATTAATTTAAACGTGTGAATAGTGACGTGAATAAGTAACCTACTCTACAAGGCAATAGAAAAGTATAGAGGACACATTAAAACTGAATTGGAATAATTGTTTCTCTATCTCACATTTTCCATGTGAAATTATCACTACTTGTATCACAAACTGATAATTAGATGATCAGGTTTAACTGTGTGCTTATCCCCAGACAGTTCTGCTATACACCTTACCTCATGTGACGTGTCCAGAAGAACAGGGTACAAAGCTTCATATAACCTCATTTCAGTGATTACTTTAATTAATCACAATCACAAAGTGTCACACCATAACATTTTATGCAGTTTAGAACATGTTAATTCAGATCACGTGCTGCATTAATAAGTAGGTCTGCATGCTGCTAAAGCAAGACTAATAAATGCCCTATATCAATTATATTTATGATTTGCAGATATCACATCAAAGCACAATCAGTACAAATGTATAGTAAAAGCTTACCCCACAAACAAATCACAAGATTTGGACTTTTTAAAATATTTGTGGATTTACTAAACATATACATACGGTCAAAATGAAAAATACAAATCAACCAGTTTAAAACTATAATGCACTCACAATTGCATACCTCCAAGTAAAGTTTTGTATGGCGTTATTTTATTAAGAGAAAATGAACAAAATTCCCAAAATGCTCTGGCATGTGCCGGAACAAGACTTTATAAAACAAAACATAAAACTAGTAACTTAGTCCTTGGTCTGTAGCCCAACTTTTTACCATATTTAATCAAAATCTCCCCTACCTTTTTAATATGTCAAACAAATAAACATGACTGAGTATGTCACCTCATTTACTGCAATCAATATGATTATGAATTGAGTATGATCTGACTTTGTCTAGATTTATAATAATCACAATCTAAAAATTGAAAACAAATTGTGTGTAGAGTGTAGAGTCAGACTGATGTGCTGTGACTGCCAGGTGAGTTCCACGCTGCTCCATCTTCGGAGATCTTCTCAAGGCAGCAGGAGCAGTGAAGTCTTCAGTTATCTGGAGTGTCCTTCCCTCAGCAATGCATACACTGGGGACGGAAACAATTGTTAGATCCCTTTAGTGATGTTATAGTAAACATATGACGGATAATAGTTAGGACTGACTGTAGCTGCTCACTGTACAATGGCTTCTCCCTGACAGGGTGGAAATCCCAGACACTTGTGCAGGCCTTGTGCAGGACAGCCTAGATGAGTCTGTGGAAAAGCAGATTGTGCAATTCAGATGTTAAGATAATGTTAAGATTTATAAAATAAATAAAATACATGTAGGTTCGAGTTGATGAAGAACACAAAGCTAAAAACTAATCAATATAGTTTATTATAACAGCCCTGCAATTCATTCTCTTCGTGGGGGGTATCTTGTCATTAGTGACTTTTAAAATTAGTTGTAAATGTTTTTTTTCAGGCTGGAAAAACAGATATAAAATATGATTTAAACACGATGGAGCTGCACAATTAAAAAAAAATCCTTTGCATAATGGGACGCTTGTCTACCTGTTTTTATTCAGAAACAGCAACATGATGTTGAGACGGGCTGAGCAGAATAGTATACTGCTCACATGTGTTTATTTGGATCTTCATAGCCACTATTAAGACAGAAAACGCTCTATATGAGGTCGACACATGCTAACATTACATCCTGATGTAAAACTAGTAGGCTATGTATGAAGGTGCCGATGTCCCAGAAAAGCAGACATACAGACACGCTGATTATTATTATCAGCAAGACTCCAGTATTCAGCTGACTCATATTTCCCTGGCTAGCGCCGGGATTATTTTCACTGATTAACGGAAGGAGTCATTGGTCAGCCTTCTTATTTTACGTTAACAGTTAATTATTAACATCCTTAGAAGTGACCAAATGCCTTAAAAAACGGTACTTCCTTTAAAAGAATATGCTAACGAACATTAGCTGTTATACCCATTATGACTTGTTAGCTAGTGGTTAGCTATGCTGCCTGCAATACATTATAACCACACGTTGCTTCTCATCATTGAACGTATTATACCGACCAACTTTGAAGTTTAAAAACATAAGAAAACCAGACTTACAGTTCATAGTTTCCGTGGGATGGCTCCGTGTTCTGTTGGCTCTAGCTAAACCCTAGGTCTGTGTCCGACCGTGTGTCCGTGACCGTCAGTCCAGACACTGCTGTGGCTCCGGACAGAGATTGTGAAGCAGCTCAACTGTTTATTAAACCACCGCAGGTCCTGGTGTTTAATGGGTATCCCCTCCTCAACTTCACCGTGTCACATAATAAGCCTCCTGTCCTGTCTAAAATGATCGGGAAACCACCTCAAAGCTAGCTAACGCGGCTTATTTACTGTTACAGACACCTTGGACTACTTTTCCTCAAAGGCTGGAGTACATATAATATAATTCTCCATTACTTAAAAAATGCAATGTAAAACTACAGAAAAAGAGTTCAATTCACTACTACCTACTACTTCACATTAGTTTGATAGTTGTTGTTGCTCATTTAGTCATTTCCTACAATTTCTGGTGAAAAGGGACGAAGGAAAAAGGCTTTTCCTCCGCTTGTTCACATGCTGACGTCACGGGTCCCAACCGGCGCTTTCATTGGATGATGCGACAATGTTGTCCCGCCCACCTTCTACGGATACAAATCTGTTCTACGCATACGAAACACTTTTGCACCACATTTACCACCTGGGCGTGGTGCAAATCTACCTGCAAAAAAACCCACAGCCGAGACTTGCAGGAGCAGATTCGAGCAGAGAAAACCCTCAGCTGAGACTTGTAGGAACAGATTTGAGCAGTTGTATCATCGATTTGTGCTCGCTCATTAAAATGCTGTGCTCGATATCATTTTATTTGAGAGGACATTTTTCACAGATGTGCAACTTCTGATGCGTTAGTTCACATTTGGGTTTACGAATGCACAAATTGGGGGCATATTCTCACATTATGAAACACGGGTGTGCAAATGTGTTTTGCACCAACTGTGCTGCAATGTTTGTAGCAAAAGTGTCAAGCGCATGACTCTTTGAAGTTGCGATGCACAGGATAGGATTTGTGCACCCGTAACAACGATTTGTGAACTCGTAGCCCCTATTTTGTGTCCACAATGGTAGAAAAAATATTTACGACTTCAAATTTACTGTTACACATTTGTGACTTTGGAGTACACATGCAAAACAAATATTTACGACTTCAAATCTACTGTTACACATTTGTGACTTCAGTTTACGCATTCAAAATCTGCAGTTACACGTGCTAAAGACTTATGCTACATATATACCTTCATAGAAACGTTGTTGTTTGAAAGAGTTGGCTTAGTGAAAGTAAATACATCGGGGAAGGGCTGACGATGACTCGGGGTGCAGCATATTCCATCGGTTCGTCTTCTCCGCCACGGCAGCGGGTTACGAGGAAACTCAAATAAAAATGGCAGCGAATGCGACCGTTAGAACCCTCTATTCGAAGGAAAGGGCGAACGCGCTGCGTTTATCAGTGGATAAGAACAGAGAGACCGCGGGTCACGGACGCGCCCGGTCCTTCTCGTCTCCACCGCAAAACAGCTGTTAGTGTCATTCTACCTGTTGTGTCATTGAGGCGGAACGCGCTGCATCAATTAAAAGCTGATGGTATGTGAATGTTGTGTTCACATCTTGTCCCTACTGTATATTGAGTCATTTAAGTCATTTCCTCAATCGATGATGCAGCCTCGCATCATCGATTGAAACCCTCCAGAGAGTTACTGTACCCTACCAAGAAAGTCTCTAGACAGTTAGCTGCTTTCCTATGTTCACAGTCATAGCTGCTTAGCTGTGTTAAGCTAAGCAGCCACCAGAATAGTATTGTGTTTACTGTATATAGTCCTGTAAGTAGATTTGGCCTGTGCATAAAAGCCTACCTGAGGTGCCACCAGTCTGCGTTGTACTGCCCTGGAGGCGTGCTTCCACTGAACACACCCCATCTCCACTGGTCGATGAGGTAGCCAAAGGGAAGGAAGGCTATCTTCCCCAGTGCTGTCTTCAACAGGTAGTTGGTATCACTTTCTGAAGAAGCACAATGCAGCATTACATGAAGACATCACAAGATATTTAAGGATTCACCACCTCAGTTTTAGCAAAGTATCCAGAGGCAATTTCAGTGGCTTGGATTTGAATCAATCTTTTTTTTTTTTTTTATGCTTTATTGATAGTGTAGAGTCATTTACTTTATTGACAGAGTTGACATGGGGCAGAGAGGGGAGTGACATGCAGAGAACGACCGCGGACTGGAATCGAACCCGGGTCCGCTGATGGCCGAGGCCCATGGGGGGACGCCCTACCAACCGAGCTAAGGGAGCCCCTGAATCATTATTTTTAAGTCTATTTACCATCGTCAGAAGTCACCGAGTCCAGCAGTTTGATGGTTTGCAGATGTTTGGGCGTGGAAACTGAGAGTGACAACACGTCGCCAATAGCCTCGTGAAAACCGGGGTTGGCGCCGCGACGGTAGCCCACAGGCAGGTCCTTGTACTGCAGGAAATACTGGACATGCCCCATCTCATGGTGCACAGTAAAGAGCTGCTCCATTGTTACTGTGGTGCACTGCTTGATCCTAAAGAGGTTCAGACATCAGTATAATTGACTAATGGCTTGGTGTTATTAAGTTGTTGCAACAGGGTTAGCCATCAGTGTATTAACGGAAGATAAACGTAAGGTCATTGTAACTCAGCTCAAAATGTTACCTAAAGTCTTTGCGATTGTAAAAGTCCCAGGCAGACGCATGGCACACCACCTCCCGACCTTCAGGCTTCTCCAGCATAGATCCCTCCCAGAACTCCTCGGGCATCGGCTCCAAACCCAGAGACGTGAAGAACTCCTCGGCCACACGGAACATGTGCGTGGCGTTGTAGCCCTAGTGAGGAGGGAGGAGGTCACAACGTAGCTAGGTGATATAAAACAAAACTATAATCATCTAAAAACAAGGAAAAGGTTCTATTTTTGAGATTCCTGATTTATTTGGACACAAAATGGTTCCCCACACTCACTTGTTTGCCCATTTCATCGGTCACATCGATGTTGGGTTTGTCTGGAAACGGGATCATCATACCATAAATATTGTTCCAGTTCTGGGCCCACATGTTTCCTGAGGGTGAGGAAGAAAACACACTTAAGCAACGACTCTATCTTGTTATGGGTAACACTGTAGGAAATGCCTCCTTCGCAGTAATGAGATAAGCACATAAAAATGAGTAGCCATGGTGGGTCTGCAAATTAATACTCCGAGCTTGTATTGTCCCTGGCATGAGCCATTACATTTAATGATTTTCCAAGTCTGTTTTTCTAATTAATTATCTTTTTGTGTCTCGGCTGGGGGTTTGATTGGTTGCAACACACCCTCGGACCTTAGTTTCTCAACCCTAATATCAAGCTTGATATGAGTGCAACAGGGGCGTTGCTAGACCCTTTCTACTGGGGCACATGCCCCAGTGTTGATCTGCTGTGCCCTAGTAAAGACAAAATCTACACCTTTAATTCACCCCAATATCTTCACATTTCATACACAAAGCAGGCATTCAGAATTTATTCGGGGGGCCTGTGCCCCAGTAGAGTGTAGCAAGTCCCCTGGAGTGCAATATCACAGGTGGCAGCTTTTGAGATGTTGTACCTAGCAAATGAGCAGGGATAGGTCCTTTAAGGTTGATGTACTTGGGACCATACTGCTTGTAGAGTTGCCGGCGCACAAAGGCATGCAGGTTCTGGTAGAGGGGTTCAATGGTCCTGTAGAGCTCCTCTATATCCTGTTCAAAGGTGTCAGTCTCATACCAAGAGCGCCAGTAAGCTCCGGTGTCCGCAAACCCTAAAAAGGACAACAACAAAAAAATCTGTTTCACTCTCTTGTTTTATTCCTTTCCTTAAGATGAACCAGTTAGTAGCATTATGAACCTTGTGAGCTCAATGTCAATGGTCAAGGCGAAGGTCTTACCATCAGCTTGCGAGGCTTTGTTACTGAGCTTCACAAAATCAGGGTAGTACTGTCTGAGAGGAACACCTGCTGCATTGTGCCAGCCCTCCCAGGCAAACAGCAGCCTCCTGTAGCTCCTGGAGTTGGCCATGATATCTGTGAGATCTGCAAAATGAAAAAATATCCAACACAGCCTCAGTCACAAAGAAAAGGATTCAGAAGATGAGCTAAAATGGCGTGCAAAAATCAAAACAAATAGAAAAACTCAAAAGCTGTAGGTTTTTTGCTGAAATAATGAAGACGAAGATGTGTTAAGAGGATTTAATTCTCTCTCTCTCTCTCTCAGCAGGAAAAGACACAAGCAAGACATTAGCTTTGAGTAATGAGCTGTCATGTTAAACAGCATTTCTCTTCTAAATGCCAGAAATAGGAAATGAAGGTAAAAGGAGAAATGGTTGAAATGATGGGACAGTTGACAGCCGGTTTGTTATTAAAATGACTGTGTACAACATACTGTAAATAACCCTGTTTCACCTGAGATTGTTTCCAAGATAAGAAATCAATAATCATTCAACCTCCTTATACGTTTATGAGCGATAACCTAAAGAAGAGAGGATTGTTATTGCTCTCTTCGTCAAACTACGTGCGTTGGCAGGCATTTCTCACTCTTATGTTTCGCACTGGTTGCCAACATTTAAGTGAACAATAGCTCCATTATTCAAGACACATCCTCAGACACGTTAAAAGCCACCACCGGCATACTGTTTCTATAGCTTTGTACTCAACACTCGCTGGGCAAATCCATAACACTTCCTTTGGAAACCTCTTTGAAGTGTGACAGCTCCTGGCACCTCCTGATTGGTGGGCTTCCAGGAGATGATTTCTAATTACAAACACCCATGCTGGCTGATCTCCTCAGCTATATAACCTGTAGGGATCAGCCACTTGGGCTCTCCCTTCCTTGATATATGGTTTGGTTTGGTTTTTCAGTTAGTTTTGCTTTGCACATACATTACACTCTTCACTCACACACAGCAGCACTCATTACTGACATTCATGCACCACTTAATAGCTTACTTTAAACTTTGTTTAAATAAATTATTATTTGGTTAACCTTAAAATCTTGTGTGGTTTCCTCATTGTCATTCCCTTGAGCCGGGCTGTGACAGAAGTCATTCTGCCCATCCTGTTACTTCCCCAAGAGCAGATAAGATCTAAACCACTTACTGTTTTTCTCTCTCTACACTTCCCCTCTCCCCATCGTTGTTTGTTTTTATATTCCCTCAAACAACATTTGCTGTCAAACTGTGTTTCAATGCAATTCATGCATTTTTTCTTTAGTATTTATACTCACGAGGGTCAAGGCTCCAGCTTATATTTGGCGACGGATGCACCTTGGATGTTGAATAGATACTGTCCATGGTGCTGGTAATCTTGTTGTACTGGAGACAAGAAAAGGTGATTTGAAGTCAGTATTTGATGCTCAAAAAGGGGCAGCAGCTTTTTCAGTCCCTGCTTTTTCGCAGAACCAAAGCATTGTTTTGTACACATTCACCCAATCACAGACAGATAGCAGCAGCTACCACGCAGGGTGCAAGCTAACTATTGGGAGCAATTTAGAGTTTCAATGTCTTGCCCAGGGACACTGCGACATGTGGCGGGGAGACGGGGGATCAAAACCACCGACCCTGCACTCCAGTGGACGACTGCCCTACCCACGTCGCCACAGCAACCTGTACAAGGAGTCACAACAAATGACCCACAAGATAATATTACAAACGGAAACAAACCTCCTCTCTTTCAGCCAGGGGCAGGTTGGCAACTCCAATGACCATGATCCTGTCCATCAGTTTCTTGTCGCTGGGAGTGAGAGTGTTGAGAGTCGCAGAAGTGAACACCGCCTTGGCCTTTGCCCCCCATGCTGAGGAGAAGGCCTGCTCTTCCAGTGATGCATTTACCTAAAGACAAGAGGAGGAGTTGGAATGATTAGGACAAATGGAAACTCTTCATTTCAGAAATTACTTTCAGCAAAAACAATCTCAAATTTAAAGTCCTGCCAAGAGGGGCTCCTTTAAAGTCTGTCATTACACATGCCATCTTTTCAATGTTTGGGTATAGTGACATCACAGAGTAAAGCCGAAAGACCCCATAAACTGCAGTATAAGTCAGTGAAAATGGCGATGTTGAGCCCTCTGTCGATCGTTTTGGTCTCAAAGACTCAAATCTTGAAACAATTGGATAGATTGATAATCATGACATTCACAACAGAGGATGAATCCCTTGACTTTTCCTCTAGTGCTCCCAGCAAGTTTACAATTGGGGCTAATCGGGAAATGTCTAGATAGACATCTATGGTATTTGTGACTTTTACTCTCACACCGTCGACAGGTAAACATGTCACTTTGTCCAACACTGATTTACCTACGCAATAGTTAGGTTTTCATAAAAATGTACACTCTCTAGTTATTTAACCCCTGTACCTACAGCCAGGGCCGCCCATAAGGGGTAGAAAGTGGGAAAGCTTTCTAGGGCCCAGCCACCCATTTTTTTTTCTTTTTTTTTGCAGATGACCTAACTTAGCCAACCTTTATTATGAACACTATATTCGTAAGAGAACTTTCTATAGTAAAAGAAAACATTTTATTCATTGTAACTTGGGTAAAATATATCTAATTTTATATTGAAAAACTCAAAATATCATGGGTCGTTTTTTTTCCCCTCAAAACCGTTGCATGCAGCAGGTCAACCAAACAAGCGTTAGCTATGTATTGATGATGAGCAAGCTAACCTAGCAAGCTCAGTGATGCGAGGACCTGGACATAAATCAGGGTACCAGAAAAGAAAGGAAAAAAAGAGGGAACTTTCAAGGGATTTAGACCCCTGGAAAATTCCTTAATATCAGTATTTCTGCCAGCAGAAGTGGATTTTCAATTCAGAGATACTGTGATATTTCATCAAGTTTTGATGTGTCTTTGTGAGGGTGTTCTGCAAATTATTCTGTATATTTTATCTATTATTTTCTAAGAAAATTACATATTTAGCCTTTAAACGAAAGTGGCAGATGGTTGTTATACTGATGAGGAAAGCTTCTGGTAGCAGTGCTATCATGGTAAACCCCCCCCTACTGCATTGGTGTGTCTAAAGCAGGGGTGTCCAAACTATGGGCCGCGGCCGATTTTTAAAAATATATAAAAAAAAAACATATATATCCTCACTGAATCCTAGGAGCTTTCTTTTATTGCGCCCTGGAAAGTCATGAACACGTGGTGGGCGCTCGCTCCCAGTAACATAATGGCAGTGCTGAAAGAATGGAAGGAGTCAAGGCTGCTGTCGATACAATGCCTCGGTAGTTTATGTGTGTCTGTTGATTTGCACCCATTGCAAATAATGATCTATACTGTTCTATTGTTGCAGAAATACAGTGTTGCTTGAAAGTTTGTGAGCCTTTTTGGATTATTTTTTATTTTAACCATTATTAATTCATTTTTATCAATACAAGTATTTTTTTATATGAAATAACAGATGTTTGTTTATCAAGTCAACATTTTTCTTTTCCAGAAATCAATTGTTAAAACAGATAAAACACATTATTTGACAACTGTTGTATGTGCAAAAGTTTGTGAACCCTGAGCTGCATTGCTTAAATCGAGCAGGTTAACACAATCAGGTGGGCTAAATTGATTGATGAAATAGACCAATGTAATGAGAGATCTTTAGGGAAGAAATTGGGTGGCACTAGATAAAACAGAGATAAAACCAGGTCAGTTTAGGCTCACCAAAGTGAACCCATACAGGTCAGACATGCTAAAAGGGAAAACAATCTCAGAGGATCTCAGGAATAGAGTTTTGATGTTGCACATTTGTCTAGGGACAGCTATAAATTCTATAAAAAAAAGTTTGAGCTCCATCGGTCCACCGTGAGGCGGATCATCTACAAATGGATAGCTTTAAGAGTGACCTAACAACGTGTTGCGCCCTAGGCAAGTAAATACTCTTTTTACACATACAGTTTCACTTGCTCTTGCACTCTCTTACTATGTTGCCGCTATCTCTCTCTTCAATGTTCTGGCACAGTTTTTCTTATGCATATGGTGAGATGCAGGTGCAAATTCCCTTACAATTTATTTTATTTTTTTTTTTATTCCCGCAAAGGTAAGTCTGCAAATATTGCCACATGAGTCTTTATGCCACCATAAATATTTTCAATTAGTTTGTGTAGAACTGAACTGTGTGGAGACAGTCCAGTTGATTTCATTTATTTTAAGTCGAGTAAGGTGTGCTCTTGCTTGATTGGAATGAAAACCTGATGCCACGCCTACCCTTTACTGGAAAATAGCAGGTGTCACATTCTCGCTGTCAGAAAATATCACAAAAACAAAAACAAAGAGCCAATATAATAGTTTGCAACACCCTCTAGAGATGAATTGAAAACTTGTGGACGTTCACACAGCAGGGCACTCAGATCTCCGTTCTATTACCAGTAACACACAAGCTGAGTTGGCAGAGTTGGGAGGAAGCCGAAAATGTCATTCTGGAGAGGGATGAAAAAGGGCACAGCTCCACAGAAACCCTTGACCGTGCAAGCATTTAATGATGATGAGGATACTGGCAAGAATTGATCTAAACTGGCCAATAGCATTACCAAGCTATGAGATGAAGGCTCAGTCGACATTTTCACAGCAATATACTTAAGTGCAAAGGATGCTGGAGTTTGTTCCTACCTGAAGCTCGGAGTTGTGCGTTGTTATGTTGGTGAAGTAGTTCCAGCTGGCAGAGGCACTGTAGAACACAACCTCCTCGGCTGTGCTGTTGTAGTCGTCGAGGAACCTTTCTGCCTCAGCCTTGCTGTTTGTATATGCCCCTGGAGTCCAGCTTTTGGCCGCGCAGAGTCCACACACAGGCAGCAGCAGAAGAACTGTGCACAAAAACCTATCCACCCTGCTGGTGCCCATGGCTATATCCTCCACCAAAGAGAGAGAGAGAGAGAGAGAGTGGAAGAGAAAAAAACTGCAAAGTGAAACGAGTTGGGAGCTAAAAATACACTTGCTCCAATGAAGTGAGAGTACACCTTCCTCCTGGAGCTGTTTGTCTTATCCGCTTCTTCACTGCTCCGTTTCTGAAGCCTCCCAGCCTTGTCGCTGGAGAAATGCTCAGTGGCTGAGGAGGCGAGCTTCTTTTAAGTTACACCGACTAGCGACGAAATTGGTGTGCAGGTTGAGCAGGCTACAGGTTAGCAGGTTGAGCAGGCTACAGGTTAGCAGGTTGGGCAGGCTAAGAGAACAATGTCTGCAGACTCTTGCTAAAATAGTAAATAACCAGTCGGGGTACTAGACAGCTGTTCTTATCTGCTAAGTTCTTCTTTGTGTAGTCAAGTAACTTCAATATTGCATTTGCATTGACTAAAAAAACAATGGCACGGTCAGGACTGGCCAGCCCAGTCACCAGACATGAACATCATTGAGTATGTCTGGGGTAGAATGAAAGAGGAAGCATTGAAGACCAAACCAAATAATCGAGTCAACGAAAACATTGTGCCAAAAAATGTTAACATATCGCCCAACCCTTTTAGCTAGCATAACTGCAAACGTACAGTGTGCATGTCTTATAATGGGTCCATGGTGCATGAGGTGACGGTGTGCAGGTTGAGCAGGCTACAGGTTAGCAGGTTGGGCAGGGTAAGAGAACAATGTCTGCAGACTCTTGCTAAAATAGTAAATAACCAGTCGGGGTACTAGACGACTGTTCTTATCTGCTAAGTTCTTCTTTGTGTAGTCAAGTAACTTCAATATTGCATTTGCATTGAAACAACAATGGCATGGTCAGGACTGGCCAGCCCAGTCACCAGACATGAACATCTTTGAGTATGTCTGGGGTAGAATGAAAGAGGAAGCATGGAAGACCAAACCAAATAATCTTGATGAACTCTGGGAGGCATGTAGGTTAGGTTAAACTTTATTGTCGTATAATGGGTCCATGGTGCATGAGGTGACGGTGTGCAGGTTGAGCAGGCTGAGCAGGCTACAGGTTAGCAGGTTGAGCAGGCTGCAGGTTAGCAGGTTGGGCAGGCTAAGAGAACAATGTCTGAAGACTCTTGCTAAAATAGTAAATAACCAGTCGGGGTACTAGACGGCTGTTCTTCTTTGTGTAGTCAAGTAACTTCAATATTGCATTTGCATTGACTAAAACAACAATGGCATGGTCCAGGACTGGCCAGCCCAGTCACCAGATATGAACATCATTGAGTATGTCTGGGGTAGAATGAAAGAGGAAGCATGGAAGACCAAACCAAATAAGCTTGATGAACTGTAGGTTAGGTTAAACTTTATTGTCCCTGTGGGGAAATTTGTCTTGGGCACAGTGCATCATTGCTTTCTGAAACATACAGAGTACAACAGAACAAAAACAATACCACAGACACAAACACAACCAGTTACATTTTGACTACATTTATTAGTATATTTAATAAAAAAAATAAAATATAGTAGATGTAATAAAAAATAAATTGCTGTTTTTTCGCTGTTTTTGTTCAGAAAAACAGTGAAAATGTACTTGAATATTAAAAATAACTATTTTACTGAATTCCTTGAGACAGAATTATATGGAAAAATTTGTTAATTTGCCTCTGTATGTTTTTTTCTTCAAAAGTTATGCTTTCTTTTATTTTGCTGTTTTCATTTTCGAAATTGGTAAATGTGTAATAAACTGTAAAAAATAAACCACAATACCCATTATTTCAGCCTGTTACCTGGCATAATCTTAAAATAGATACTTCAAGGATTAGAAAAAAACAGGTTGCAAAAAAAAGCCACCCTATGCGCATGGACCTATTCTTCCATCTAGACTATAACAAATATAAAAGTGAGGCATGAATGGCACTGTGAATATGTATTGTGGATTTATTTTGTCTTGTGTCATAACTTTACATGTATTATGTACAACATATAGGGGAGAACGGGGGAATCTGAGGCATCGGGTAATGTGAGCCACCCCCTGTATCTAGGCAACGGAAAACATTTGTGGTCATGTGAGATATATGTTTTCAAGCCCCTCTCATTTCCCCATGGCCCTGAAAGAGAGGACCTCATGGTGCTGTGGTAAGCATGTTTTTTTCACCAAAATAGGTATTTTGCATGTAAAAGTAAATTTTCTTGCTGTCAACTTAATCAACTGTTGTGCCAAAGCAAATGTATTCACGTAGAAAAACTTCTATCATACGTGTTGATGAACTACCAACAGAAACCATGTGATGATATTTGCTAAAGATTAGCCTGAAATGCTAAGAGAGGTAGTTTTTTCTCAAATTGTGGTGGTGGGGGAAAGTGAGCCAAATGCTGTGGGGGAAAGTGAGACAGTGGCTCACTTTCCCCCACCATAAGGCACAAGTTAAGTTTAGTCTTAAACATATTTTAATGTAATATTACATGACATATGTTTTATTTCAATGTCATACACATTGTAGAAAGCCATCATGCCAAGGAAATACACCAGGAAGACGACCTGGGGCAACCACACGGAAAGAGCACCTTCTCATCTTTCTCTGTAACCTTCAGGGCTGGAATGTAGAGTAGGCCTAGTTGTAGAGTATGACAGGCTGATGTTATAATCCAGTTGGGTCTTCTCCTGTGTTCTGAGTCCCAGACAGTGTTGGTCCATGCCTCCAGCAGCCCCTCTAAACAAAGTGAAGAGTGTGTCCTAAATGTGTGAATGTGTGTGTGTGTGTCTGTCTGTCAGTGTGTACTACTGTATGTGTGTGTGGGTGAATCTTCGCTTCAGACACGGTGCTTGCGGTGCTTCCTGCTGGTCTCATGGTGCCCCCTGATAAGCGGGTGCTGCTGAGGGTTTTCAAAATAGTGCCAGTGGCAGTGGAATTAGCTTCCATTGTCATGATAATGACAGTGATACTCTTGCCCCGTCCCCGACTCAGACCAGCCATTGTACGGAAACAGGAATGCAATTTCTCCTGCGGCAGCAAACTGACAATCCTGAATGAGAGTTAAAAGGTCCCTGAATGACTGTCCTTTCTGGCGAGGCTGAGGGGGCCAGCAGCCAATTAAAAATTGGAGCAAGAGAACAGCGTCATCCCGAAGACCTAAGGCTGTCTCTAAACACTATTTAAGCAGCACCAAGGCACACATGCATATTCACACACACACACACACACACACACCTATTAGTCGCTGTATTTTCCATTTTTTCTCACAAAGAACACCTAATCCCCCAAATCTATCTTTTCCCTTGCAGACCTGATTCCTTTTGGGGGGGCATACACACAGTGGTTTATTCAGTACAAAATGTACACGGACTCAGGAACACTATAGGCTAGTTATTGATTTGAAAACGCCTAAATAGTGGAGTAGGGGGACTGAGTTCCTGCCAGCAAAGTAGAGACTCTCTCCCAACACCATCCATCATAGTTAAACTCTTTGCTGGTGTTTATGGTATCAGACTGCAGTCTCCTCTGGGTGGCAGTTGAGGCAGACTCACGATGGGTGGAGGTTTTCAAAGAGGTGCCCTAGTTACTTGAGCTGTGAGGTAAATGGATATGTGCTGTGGGGGCTCTGAGATAAAGGTTATTGAGTCCGATAAGTTTGTTTTGCGCAACACACCACTAATAATCGCCTGCCACCGAAGCACCCGCAATTACTCAGAGATTCTCCTCAGACAAAAAAACGCCTCTCTTGAAAGTGCCTCGTTTATTCTGCAACCACATATAGCCTACAAAACACAGTCTCTTCTATTTATTCCCACTGATAATTCAAACACCTTTCTCCAACCATTTCACATGCTGAGTGGTCTGGGATAACTTTTAACATCTAAATTATAGATGTCTATTGTTTATTATTTATATGCTTGTACAGTACTCACAACCTCAACCTGAATTGGAGAAGCACAATGCACAATATAGTGTTCGGGCTTTGAGAGAGTTTGATTTTTTTCTCTTTTGGTATATTGATTACATTCTGACATGTGTAACCTCTGTGTTTGCCATTTCTTTATTGAACAGTGAGAGCTAAAATGCACAATCACTTTCTAACCTTCCTTTACCTTTTGCTCTGAGTGTAATCTATATTTCACTATTCTAAATTGATCCTCAAGTCCACCACTCTGCTGTACTGGCTGAGATTAGATGAACATGTTTTTTTTAGAGATGATCCTACAATCCCCTATCCTGGAAATCCAGACCCACATTTTGAACGATGTAGGCTCTGGCCACGATCAATAGACCTTCCCAACTCAAGGGGCGGCACCTACGCGTGCATTTCAAATACATAATATATATATATAGGCCTACATAAATTAAACTTACACAAACACGGCAAAACAAAAAGTTCTTCTTCATTGCTAGGGAAAGATGTGAGTGCCGTCTTCCAAAAGTGTCGAGGCCAAAGCCGTTTCAAACTCAAACAACGTAATCGTCATCCGGTTACGTCTGCCCCAGAGCCCCATACATAGGGCTCTGGCCTGCCCATATCAGATAGAACGACTTGATTGGTAGGTCCGAATTGTCCGACATAGTTTTAATGAGCTCCAATGGATTGTGTCCATAACCAACAGGCTGAGCAAATCTAAATTTGCCAAGCGGCAGGACCGGATTTCCAGGCTAACATTTACTGTCTTGCAGCTGTAAATAAATGCAAGAAATGCACTTTTTTACTGACATTGGAATAAGACTTTTTTTTAAGTAAAACACCAAACTGTTACATTCGAAAGCATTGGTTGGTAAAAGTTTGGCTTCCATTTGCATTTTCAGTAAACTGATATCTGAGGTAAAAATGGCCATTGACGTTGAAGCAAACATGTTCATTGACAGGGTTCTCCACTCTCACGCAATGAGAGTGAGACACGCATTTCAGGCAATTCACATGCTCCACGCCACACCTTGCATTTCTCACGCAAATTATAACTCTGCCAAACAATTTTTTTTTTATAAATAGCTTCGATAAATCCTGACCGTCACCACCATCACCATACGGTTCCGTTAACTTTTCTCTGCAACGAGCTCTCGGGTCCTATAGCAAGCAGTTATGACCGGGGGCCAAGCCTCCGACGCAAATCAGACCCGAGCGTCATTGACCATGGCACCGGCCGCTCACTTCACAGAATCTGGGGATGTAAAGTTTTTGAATGTGGGATGTTCGTTTTGGGAGTTATAGAGCAGAAAGCAAAAAAATGGCAGAGAAATTGTGGGAGCTGAAATGGAAAGTCCGTTTTGCAGTTGCAATTTTGCTAATAATATGATAATAATAATTATGAGCAAAAAGAGATTGTCAGCCACTCCACTGTAAAAAAGTGGAGTGGCTATCAGTCTCTCCACTGTAAAAAGAGACACTTTTTTGGAATTGCCTCCCAAAAAAAAAAAAAAAAAAATCAAATTTTATTGAGTCTCCCTTGAGTTTTAAATGGCTAGTTATGAGACAACAACTTTTCCCGTTTATGGCGCCCCCTTATGGCGAAATTTTCCGATTTCTTTTTTTGAACGCAACTAAGGGTAGCGCCAACATATGTCTATATGCTTGCAATAGGCTATATTTTAACTAAAACAAAGAAATTATACTGAACTGAACTTGTATTAAAAACCATTATTATGCTTTAAATTAATAAATAAACTCAAAAAAAAAATTCGCTCGCGCGCTCGCATGGGAAATACGCTTCTGTCTCACTCTAAACTATTTCCAAAAGTTGAGAACCCTGCATTGACATGGACATCACGAAAACAGAGCAATGGGGGACATAAGCTGTGTTGGCTCTAAGCAGTACATTTGCTAGCAACAGGGGACAATATGCATTTGAAGGTAGCAATAAACATTTAGAGCTATACTTCTATCTATCTGATGATACTACAAAACGGTGGCTTGAGATGAAAGCTTTAATCAGACAGCAGGATTCTTTTTTTCTCCTGTTTGAATAGGGCTCTTATGGGTTTTAGCATCATGTTATAGTCACTGAAGGCTGCAATCAGTGTCTAATTATCTCTCTTTACATCTCAATGAGGAGATCCGGCTGCACTGTAGAACCTGATGATACAGGAGGAGTAACCCAACGTGAATGCTCATGAGGAGAAGGTAAATGATACTTAGAGACAGAATTACGGGGTGATTTCTAATCATCTGAACGAATCAAGCAAAGGATGGCACTAAGTGCTCGCTTCATGTCTCCGCCTGCACGGCAGGTCCTCTGTTTTGCTGGAACTGGGACAGCGTTTTTCTTTTTTAAATCTCTGCCATGTATCCCTGTGGTGGTTTTGGCATTGTCATTTTTGTTTTTTGATGATGGATTGGGCACACCAACAACATGCAAGTATTCAAAGAGCCCTTTATTGTGCGAGGAATATCAAATTATGATAATGAATTCTTTTTCATGATTTGTCAGAGTCATTTATGCTTTTCTAAAGAAAAAAAAATGTCCAGCTCTCAAAAAACTCAAATAGACAAAGACCAGTTTTGGGTTTATCGAAATAACAAACAACAAACATTGTTATCAGAGTTTCAGATATGAACACAGTTTTTAATTTTACATCAAGCCAATATTCAGTCTAGTCAGACGACTGCAGTGATTATTCTGCCAGCCCTCAATCACCATTAAACCATTATTTCTCCGTCCTTTATCTGCAACCCCTCCTCCCCCCTCACACACACACACACACACACACACACACACACACACACACACACACACACACACACACACACACACGTCTCTCTCTCTCTCTCTAGCTCTCTCTCTCTATCTACCGCTTGCTTCGTCTTTTTCTAATTTTTTCTCCTTTCAGTGCAGTCGGAATTGAGCGACCCAGCGCATTTGGATGCAAGATGAACTTTGATAAGAGTTAATGAGAACACAGCATTGTACGGGCAAAGAATGGCTCTGGCTGCACTCGAGAGCGTCCTCACCAGCAGGAAATGGGCCATAAAGAGCCACAGCCACCCACTCCTCTGGCTTTGGAGGAGGAGAGAAGGAGAGGAGAATCAGAGGAAGACTATAAAAGAAGCCATGGAATGACAGGAATGTACGGTGCATGAAGGACAATGAATAGAAGAGAAGGGAATATGTGATTAAGGGAAATGGGGAATAGCAAAAGGAGCCCAGGGTGCAAATAAGAACGGATAATTAGTGTATTTTATAAAATGGTTCCAAGCTAATGTCTCTCTCACTGCATTAATTGTAGATTGTACACAAAACCAAATGTCCAATTCATTTGAATAAGCCCAATATGTTTAGTTAAAGCGCAACTTGTCACCACCAATCTAGTAACTGTTTCCTGAGTTAGGCTAACTGAACTCAAGAAAACCAGTTCAACAAGTGTGATATACCAAGTCGAATCAACAATTGTTTGTTCCGACTTGCTTCCATTTAATATTTTTTCCTATTTTGCAGAGTCAGTTCTCTATTTGACATAAATAACCAGCATTCTAACGGACAACATGGGAAACTGCTCCCAGTGATATTTTTAAATTCAAATTGAAAGGGAAAGGACCCCTTTCAATAGCCTACTAATATGCAAGACTCAAAGCAAAGGAGGAAATAGAGAAGGGATGCTGGTAGGAGAGTGCGACGTAGCTGAGAATAAAGTAAGGTTCATGAGGAGACTTGGGAGAACGGGAATGGAGGGAATTAAACAAAAGGATGGAACATGGAAAAAAATATGAATATGCTCTGAATCTGAAAAGGAATAACCGCAGAGCTGGTGACAACGGAGGGGCCTCCTCCGTCATCACCCGCTGACAAGAAGGGGTCGTCCAATTAGAAAGAGGAGAGGGGAGGGAGGGGAAAAGAGGGATCAGGAGGCGAACGAGTGGAAAAAATCTGGAGAACGCTGTTGATAAATGAATAAGTAAAGAGCCCGAGAGAGGAGAGGGCTTCTCAAGGATGTTATATCTTAATTGAAAATGACAGCTTCAATTAAAAATGTAATCATTCTGTCCGTTTTTCTAATTAAAAAGCGAAACGACTGATAGTTTTGACTCATTAACTTCAAAGAGTGACGCGGGCCGACAGTGTGGGGGAAGTGTATGTGAATGGGGAAGGAGAAGGCCGCTCGCAAAGGATGGAGAGGACGGATGCTTGGGGTGAGGATAATCTTCTACGAGAGAGACACAGACACACGGCTCTGTGTCAGTGAGGGGGTGTTTAAAGGATAATAACCGAGCGGTGAGAGACTATTCAGCTTTATCATGAAGGTTGTTTTGGCCAGACTAAAAGAAAAAAAAAACACTCAGCAGAAAGGTAAAATTTATCAAGAAGAAAAAAATAGCAGCCTCTTGCTCATTACTGCTTTTTGGAACTTATAAAACCAGCACTGATACAAACTTTTTGTCCTCTGAACAAGCCAAGAAGACCCAGCCACTGATCTGGTGCTCATTACCGGACTGTATGTGCCTGTTATCAGGAAGCCATTTAAGGTCCAACCCTTACCCACCTGATGAGGGGGTTGTTTACATATGCTACACCAGACCTTATCGGCATGATGCCTGTGTGGACAGACACATCTATGACAACAGTATGTAAGTACGGTGTTACGCGCTCCCACCTTTCTCCTCCTCCCTCCTCTTGCCTCCTTTTTCTCTTTCTCTCTCCCAGGTGTTCTGGGGCCTGATTGGGGCCAGGTGCTTCCAATCCTGTGGAGTTTAAAGGCGTGGCCTGGACGGCTGGCTTTCTCTCTCCCTGCCTGGCTGTAGGACGGTGTGCGGCTGACCTGCTGTGGGCTGCCGGTTGTCGCCTTAGTTTTGGTTGGTTTACTTATGGGGGGCTGCTAGGTTGTGTTCTTTTTGTTTATCGTAGTTTAGAGGGGCCGGGGTTATAGCTTAGCTGGAGGAAGACCTGGGCAATATTGCAGACCAACTGTGCTGCCCCAGGCTTCCTCCCATTTTCCTTTTTATTTGCAGCCTCCTGTGTTGAGTTGTGTTGTGGGATTATTTTGAATAAATCACGTTACGACTTTGATTGCTTTGTTTCTTCTGGTTTATTTACATGTCTACTGGCCGGCCAACGAGCCTGGGGCCCGGCCGTAACATCAAAACATTTCATCAAAAGCTTGTTATATGTATCATATGTCACATGTAGACTAATAAATGTTGATGAATATTAGCCTTCTAATTTTTCCACCGACGATCACAAGTTACCTGTCTCGCAAAGACATTAGCGCTTTATAAGGTGCCGCTAGAATCAACAGAAACTGAATGTTCTTCGTAGCTACTTAAATGTTTTGACTAAATATCCTAGTTTTATCACACATGCTCACACTTTTGGCCAACAGACCAACAACCCTATATTTGGCCTTATACAGATGACAGGTTGTGATGATTTTTTATTTTTTATTTTGCTAACCTTTATTTATACTGGTAAATCCCATTGAGACCGAAGACTCCTTTGCAAGGGAGACCTGTTTTCCTTTCCCACGTTACCATTCACAAACACATTCATACACCGATAGCAAGCTAACTATCAACATTCACACGAGGCAAGGTGGGTGAAGTGTCTTTCCCAAGGACACAACAACCATGACACAAGTGGCAGAGCGGGGATCGAACCTCCAAGCCTTTGATTATCAGCTGACCCGCTCTACCACCTGAGCCACAGTCGCCCCAAAATGTTAAAAATGTTAATCTGAATATAGAAGGAACACCATTATATTGGAATAAAATACATTTGTGACTAAGGGATTTTGTTCAGTCAGTTCAGTTGGGATGAATCATTATTGCTTTGATTAAGGTTAATCTGGGTCTTCATACAGCACCAGCAGACCGTGTGTTGAGCCACTTGGATCGTTATGAAAAGGAAGCGCTATCAGACAAAGAGACGCTGTGTGTGCTACATCCTTATATCACTCGCTGGGATCTTTTATCCCTTATAGCTTCAACAGCCATCTCCATATTGCATATTAAAGCATCATATTGATTTTACTTTCCTCATTAAAATTTATCATATATACGAAAACAACACAATAGGCAAAATGTGTGTTCATATGCTCCATATTTTAAACAAATAAACTTGAACAAAAATAGGCCAAAGACCCCAGATCAAATCAAATTAGAGATATATTTACTTTACGTCAAAATAAGAGTTGTCCTGCTGTTTTTTTCCAATCTTTATTCATCAAGGAGGACTGTGTTTTATCAGCCTACAAACCTCTCATTACAAACCAAGGTTTACTTACCTGACGTGGCACTCTGGTTTGTTGTCTTAATTTTTGTGAATCTGCTTCGAGGAACGTTAGGACAAGATTAGTAATTCACAGTGACACTGTTCAATACTGCAGTTAGTGTTTTCCCCCTTACTTTGTCAACACACTTCAAGTGGGTAAACTGCTCCCATCAGCCTTGTTTACCCATATAGGGACGAGTCTGGCCTTTGCACAAATTACCCCATCCGAGTTTCACACTGTGTTCACCTCACAAGCTTTATCAGTGTCCTGCTGCCCTCAGAAACGTTCTGCTTGGCTTAGTATGTACTTAGCATTCTGAATAATTTGTTTGCATGAATTTAATGCCTGATATTAACCCCTTTTACGCAGCAATATAGCGTTTACACACCATCCACACACAAAGACACACACAAACAGACACAAACACAAACACACACAGTCACATCATTAAGCCTATATAGCACAAAAAAAGCCTGACATGTTCCCAAAACATTGTCCTCTGTGACCAGATTGAACGCGATGCTAATTCACGGGAAATGTATCATTAGACCATTAGCATGCATAATGTTGCTACATGATGTTAGCGGAAAAACCATCTACCCTAAAACACAAGGTTTTAGAGAAAGAAAGAGGACAGAGAGAAGACAAATAACTATAATATTCAGTAATTATGTAGGTAAGTGTCAGTTGCAGGACAGAAAAAATGCCAGAAACTGCACTATTAAATAGCCATTAAGCCATTCATTATTCTTCTCCCTGCAGCACAAGTGTAGTAGAGCGTAACCTTCACCGCAGATAACATATTTGCAGTGTGCTCTTTGTGCTGTATGTATCTCAAGGGATAAAATCAAAGGTCTGGTGAACTTAACATAGACTTGATTGGGCTATAAGTTAGTTTATTAAAGCAGCTATAATCAACATTTTATATTTCAACAATGGTTGATGTCAGGTTTTGGCTGATGAAGGTCTAGCATCTAAACATTGCCACCAAATAAATAAATATATTTTTTGCAAGACAGTGTGGAGGTATTCAGCTTTCCGTTCGATTTACTTTTCCCTCTCCTACGCACCTGCCTTAAAGGTGCTGTAAGCGGAATGGTTCTTTTAGCTAACTTCCTGTCAGTTACTGCAGTTAGCAGTCCCCTCGCTCGTCCCTACGTCACCACATTAATGCACTGCAGTCTTCAAGCAGCGAGTCATCTAGCATCATCTCAGATCCATAAGTGTGATAAAACATGATGAAAACCATCAAAACAGACAATGGGAAGGATTTTTACCTGCTCCGCCATTTTAGGCGCATAAACATTCACCCATCTGTTGCTCTGGCGTGCACCGGCAGTGAGACCATGGGTGAGACGGGTGTTTATTTGCCGATTACATGCAGAGCTGACTGAGAGATCGGCTTTATGCGCACATTACGCGCACATTATGTAAGTGATCACTGTATGAATAAAGAGTGATTTAACACTTATATTAACATAAATAAACCGCTTACTTCACCTTTAAGTTACGGATGTGTGAAGTAACCTTTTGTTTAATAATGGCATTTTTCTAGTAATGAACAAACTAAGAAAAATTGGCCGACTCCGCAGTTATCCTGGATGTGTAAATAGGCAACTGTTTGCTGACAAGTTCGCCATATCTCATTAAATGCACGTTTAAGTGAGTTTAATTCAAATGTAAATGACTTTACTTTAACTGAATAGGGTTTGATTTAAATATACTTTGCTGTATAATCTTATACAGATTCTTAAATACCTGCTCTTATTGTTACCTGAAATTACATCTGTAGCTAATATCCAGGTCTTGCCGTATGCAGTAGATCAGAATAATTGTCTTTATCAATACAATATACAAATTTATAATAGGCCTATTCTGCATTTAGATTCAGGGTATGTATCTGTACAGCCACTTACATAAAATAAAAATAATTTGCATTTAAATGTTCTGCAGAAATGAGTGCTATTGAACGAAAACAATATATGGCGTTTAAGGAGGATCATTATTTTGTGAAAATTAAAGCAAATTCAATATACATACATGAGGCATAATATTTAAAAGAACACATCCTCTACTGATTACAATCAGTCTCATTTCAACGTTTTCTCTGTAGTGTTTTGTTTTGGTCTGTTCCTGCTCTGATGTCTGTCAGGCTTTCTGGCTGACGTATTAAATGGTTAGTTAAGAGTCTTTGTTTTTATTCTTTCATCTCAGCTGGGCAGTTCGAGTGAACAAGGCTATCCCTGACGTAGAAAGATAGGGCTGTGGAGCATGATAAATGGGGCTGTTTGAGAACGCTATACTCGGTTCAGCCACACTCTCCCTAGTGTCTGTCTGCAAAGTTAGTAAAGTGAGATAGCCAGTTCTACACTTTCACTATCTCCAAGCATAATTGAATCCTCCTTCTAATTGCAGTTCAGAGACTGGCCAATATACCAGTTGGATTACCCTCTGAGGAATCTGCACTGTTCCCCGTCCATCCAGCTGTCTCTGTTCAATACAACACACGTTTGGAAATGGCACACAGCCAGTGTAGTGTGTGTGTGTGTGTGTGTGTGTGTGTGTGTGTGTGTGTGTGTGTGTGTGTGTGTGTTCTGTATCCAAGAGATGCTCCAGGGAGAGACAGTCTCATCCAAAACTGAGATCAAACTGGACAGCGGAGACACTGTTACCAGCATTTAAACCCAAAATCTCAACAACAAAGACACTGTCTGATTTCATGTTTTACGACACAACCCTGGCACACAGTTTTCAGTCAAAGCAGAAGAAATATTTTATTCTCCTCCATTAGTTTCAGATTTTGAAAACTTTTCACATTCTAAAGAAAAAAAAACAATCATAAGATCCCATAATGATGTATGCACGCGTTGGTTCTAAAAGATCGTTTGTATTGAAAAGGAGAGTCTGTTTAGTGTAATAGCTAAGGGCCGGCAGCAGAGCACAGTGAATGAGGTGCCAGTTAAAGCAATGTGAAAAATGCAGCTGGCCTCTGCCCTCTTATTATCAGCCAGGGCCAAATCATTAGTTCTATTTCGTTCCTACTGACCGCCAGAGGCGGTGCTTACAGCACTGGATGTTCCATCGCGCGCATGCGCAGGTCGAGATCTTTATACCAACAAAGTCACCTGTGACACCTGGGTGACCCCGGGAATGTCTATATATTCCGGAAGTCACCAGAGGTTCTGTTCCTTCTATCTTCTCGCGGACTAGCAGGTCGCACACATTGTTGTGTGATAATATACCATTAGCTTGTCGCAAGTAGCTCGTATCTAAGGGTTGGTGCTTCGATTTGACTTCGACCACCAAGGGCTGCGACTTGCAATTTGTTCGACTTGGCTGCGGCCGGTAAGGGGTGAGTAAAGTGTGAAGGCTACGCGTAGCCCGGCTACCGCAGAAGCTAATATCACCTTTCCACCTTGCTTCGATTAGATCAGGCGGCGGCTGAGTTCACAGTCGCCGTGTTATTCTTTCGTTCGCACCGTTGCTTGTTTGTTTTTCGCTAAGCCCGGTTGCTAATTGTATGCTCAAATGTATTGTTTTCCAGCATTGTTGACTGTTGCTCGGGTGCTAAATTTGCCTAGACCGGTTGCTTACTTTGATTTAATCGACAGCGAGCGGCTTGGGGTCCAAGCCGCTGCCACAGTACTTTGTAGCACCAGTCGTGTGACCTAAGCCTTGCGTTGCATTGCACTTTATTTGCTGTCCCTGTGGGTGAGCCGTGCCACACATTCGCCGGTGGGCGAATTAGTTTCCTAAATCGCCTTCACCGTGTTATTTTAGCCATGTCACACTGTTGCACGTGTGTAGGCTGCTGTAGTGTGTCGCCAGTTGGCAGCTCAGTTTCACACCACTGTATTATTATAGCCATGTCGCACCGTTGCACGGTAGCTCACGCCTTAGCCTGGTTGCATAGGCTAATTTATTTGCTCGCCAGTGAATGTCCTGGGATCCAAGTGTTGCCATCACTGTGTTATTTAAGGCGCATTGTTGCTTGGGTGTGCTCTCGCCTGAGGCTCGATTGCTTAGCCTTCGTTGATTTGCTCTCCAGTGGGCGGCTGGGGTTACCTAGAGCCGCTGACACTGCCAGGGGACTACAGATAGAGAATAGCAGTTTGGCTAATTCTAGCATTAACCCATGTATGATCATGTGTTTTATTAATTGCACTGTCCCCTTCTTAAATAAACTGAATTCAATTGAACTGTGTTATTTAGGGGGTTGCATTGTTGCTTGGGTGCACTCTCGCCTAAAGCTCAATTGCCTAGCCTACTGTAACTTGCTTTACACCGCCACTGTATTATTCTAGCGGTGTCGCACCGTGGCTCGGTTGCTCTCGCCTGAAGCCCGGTTGCATACCTTAATTGGAAGCATATTTTAATTGGCTCGACAGGTTGCATTGTTGCTTGAATGTGCTCTCGCCTAAAGCTTGATTGCCTGGCCTACGGTAACTTGCTCGCCAGTGGGCGGCATAGTTTTACACCGCCACTGTATTATTCTAGCGGTGTCGCACCGAGGCTCGGTTGCTCTCGCTTGAAGCCCGGTTGCATACCTTATTCGGATTACATATTTTATTTGGCTCGACAGGTCGCGTTGTTGCTTGGGTGTGCTCTCGCCTAGAGCTCGATTGCCTAGCCTAATGTAACTTGCTCGCCAGTGGGCGGCATGGTTACACTGTTACATGTACTATTCTAGCGGTGTCGCACCGTGGCTCGGTTGCTCTCGCCTGAGGCCCGGTTGCATGCCTTAGTCGGATGCATATTTTAGCTGGCTCGACTTTTGGCTAAATTCTAGCATGTTTTACTGTAACTTGCTCACCAGTGGGCGTAGTTTTACGCCGCCACTGTATTATTCTAGCGGTGTCGCCCTTCTTATATGTCCATGGGTGTCGCACCGAGGCTCGGTTGCTCTCGCCTAAAGCCCGGTTGCATACATTGGTTGCTCGCCAGACAGCGTCTTGGGTTTCCAAGAGTCGCCTTCACTGTGTTATTTTAGCTGTCACACGGTTGTCGTGTCTGTGCAGGCTACTGTAATTTGCTCGCCAGTGGGCGCTATAGTTTTGCACCGCCGCTGTATTATTCTGGCGGTGTCGCGCCGTGGCTCGGTTGCTCTCGCCTGAAGCCCGGTTGCATACCTTAGTCAGATGCATATTTAGTTGGCTCGACAGTGGGCAGCTTACGCCTTCATGACCTCCATACAGTGGGGAATGGCCATGACAAGTGCCCTGCAGGTCTCAGGGTTGAGCACCTGAGGGAAGCGCTGTCAGATAACCCATGCATGAACTGTAGTTTCATGTCTCAGGCACTTAGGTTGCTAGGTAGAGGCTCTTCTACTAGCCTCCAACCAGCTCATGGTACCAGTGGCAGTGAGTAACCTTGCGGCTGGGCATCCTTCCTACTGCAGGGGATGACATGCTGTCCACAGCTGCGTCCTGTAACCTCTTAGAGGTGGGCAGCTCGGCTAGAGGGTCAGTGTCCGTCCGTGAATCGCCAGGTATGGGGTTAGATGAAGCTCTGGTTTCATCTGCACCCATGAATGCTTTCTTTTCGGCAGGCCCTCAATCCTCCGTTTCTGTGTGCCTCCCTCTGAGCCTTATTCCGCAGAGCTCCGTAGATGCTGGCCAGATTTAAGGGCTCTCTCCCATCACACTAGTGACAGCAGAGCTCTGGCAGCCATGCACAATGCTGGTAGTTAGGGCTTGGACTGGTTGCTCCGATTGAGCCTGCTATAGCATCCCTGGTTGTCTCCCCAGACGAGGCTCTGAGAGCCGATGTGCGCTGCCCTCGGCCCCAGTGCCGGATTTTAGGCGACCTTCTTACTAGGAGTTACGACATTGCTGCCTGTGTGGGCCATCTGGGAATTTGCTTTCTCACACAGTCCTGGCTCGGTCGCAAACCATACAGGGGTCAGGTGCTGGTCACTCAGCATGGACCCTCAGTGATGCTTCACTGCAGACTTTGCATTATGACTTAGGGAGCTAGGCAGGTTGATGTCAACTGTGATGTGGCGCGCCGCCAGGGTTGGCTGGCGCAGTCGTCCCAGTCGGAGGTGTGTCGACAGACGCTCCGTTCTCTTCCAGTGATCCCAGGCCAGACGTTCGGCCAGCTGCTCTTCAGGCCCGGTGCGAAGTGTTCAGGTTGACCAGGCTAGACAGTAGTTGCACGCTGCGACGTGCACCTCTGCCTGATTCCAGGCCGGGAACCTCTGTGGTACCCCGTGCCAATAGCTTCAACCATGTTCAGGTGGGCAATCAAGCGGCCAGTGCTTCTCAGCACATTCTGTACAGCGTCGTAACACTGCGCTACAGCTGCATTTCAGGCGCCAGGAGGTCAGCGTCCAGCCTCCGCCCTCCCCCAGAGTCCTTGGGGGTGCTACTCGATGCTCGGTAGGTTCTACTCAACCGAAGTTCAGGTACCAAGAGGTGGGGCGGGGTCGCCCCATTCTGGAACTAAGACAGCGGAATCAGTGCCTCACGATTCTTCCTTTCCCCATGCTGCGTGTTGCAGGGGTCCTCCAGTCTATCGCTCAGGCGGACTGGGTTGTGTCATAGCCCTGAAAGATGCTACTTTCAAGTCCCTACTGCCCAATGTCACAGGTGGTCCTCCCCTTTGCATTTCTGGGCAAGGTGTACCAGTTCAGGGTTCTTCCGTTTGGGCCGTCCCTGGCTCTGCGTATATTAACAGTGTGTGGCAGCATCCCTGCCACCATTACAGCTCAGCTGGTGCTCGACTCGGCGGCCATGCGAGCCTGCCTTTCTCCGTAGCGCGTAGCTACCGTTCAGCAGCTACTACAGCACTTCATGCAATGGAGGCTGCTGGAGTACAACCTCTTCCTTCGACTGATAAGTATGCTGACCTCAGCATTATCTAATTATCATTATCTAGGCTGTCCAAGTTCCAGGTGTCCGGAACACAGCGATAGAAAAGGGCTACTTCCGGGGAGTGGAGACTCCATCCGGAGGTGGTGGGCATGATTGGGACAAGTATGGCAGGGCAGTGGCATATTTCTTTGCTTCCGAAGAGATGACCCACTGTCCCCCTGGGTCCTCCTAGATGGAGAGGACCAGTCCCGTAAGGCAGGATGCTCTGGCTAATGCTTGGCCAGTCAGCCTGCTTTATGCATTTCCTACAATTATTTTGTTACTGACAACACTGGATGGGGTCCAGCATTGCAGTTACAGCCTACGTTTGGTGGCTCCACATTGGCCAGGAGGGCCATGGATCCCAGCGTTACTAAACTCCTCAAGGAGAGCCTTGGTGCCTTCCAGGGAGACAGGACCTTCTGTCTCAGGTAGGCAGACACATGTGGCACCCGAACTCGGGGCGCCTGCAGCTGTGCGTGGGGCTCCTGGTAGCCAGGACCAACTGTTGACGTATTGCGACCAGTCAGAGGTCCATACCTTTTTAACTTCAGGGGCACTCTCCACTACATGGCGCTATGCAAACAGGTGGAAGTTGTTTTCACAGTGGTGCATGGCACATGGCGAAGTCCCATGGACTTGCTCAGTGATAGTGATACTACACTTTCTGCAGTCTGTATTGGGCAGCAGGAGAGCTGCTTCCACCCTGTGTGTCTATGTGGCTGCGATATCGGCCGCACATGCAGGGGTGGATAACCAGACGGTAGGGTCCCACTACCTCGTCAGGCAGTTTCTGAAGGGAGGCCAGACGCTTCATTCAGCCACCATGACCCCTGAGGGCACCATCATGGGACTTGCAAGTAGTCCTGAGGGCCTTAGGTCTACCCCCATTTGGGCCGCTGAGTCAGGCAGACCTGACGCGGCTGTCTATGAAGACGGCATTCCTCCTTGCCATTGCGACTGCAATCGGTCGGTGAACTCCATGCCTCGTCAGTGAGCCAGGTGCGCTTGCTCTGGCATGCAGAAGGGTCAGGAGTGGTGCTCTCGCCAAATCCATCCTTTCTATCCAAACGATTGTCTCCCCACCATGTAAACCAATCGATCGAGTTGGCTGCTTTCAATCCCCTGTGCTCACCAGGGGGTGCAGAAAGAATGTCAGACCCACTGTGCCCGGTGCGGGCGCTTAGGGCATAGGTTGTGGCAACAACCAGCTTGCGTAAGACAAATACCTCTTTGTCTGCTATGGGAGCTGCAGGAAGGGGGCTGCCCTGTCCAAACAGAGACACTCCCACTGACTTGTGGATGTGGTCTTGAATGCATATAGAGCACAGGGGCTCCCCATGCCTTGGCCGTTGAGTGCCACTCTACCAGGAGTATGGCTACATCATGGGCTGCCTTGAAGCGGATTTCACGGCAGGACATTTGCGCCACGGCTACATGGTCTTCATCATGTACGTTGCGCGGCTCTACAGAGTAAATGTTGCTGCACCTCATCCTGTGGGATGACAGCTGTCTTGTTGATGGCTGCAAGCCCTTAATTGATGAGTACTCTTCGTGACCTTTTTTTATAAGTCATCCAGTGCTGTAAGCACCGCCTCTGGCGGTCAGTAGGAACGAAATAGAACCATAGTTACGTATGTAACTACGGTTCTATGAGTTCCGGATGACCGCCAGAGTTCTCTGTCACTCAGACTTCTCAGACGCCGCGAGAAGATCCAGTTGGAACAGAACCTCTGGTGACTTCCGGAATATATAGACATTCCCGGGGTCACCCAAGTGTCACAGGTGACTTTGTTGGTATACAGATCTCGACCTGCGCATGCGCGCGATGGAACATCCAGTGCTGTAAGCACCGCCTCTGGCGGTAATCCGGAACTCATAGATAGTTACATACGTAACTATCGGTAACTGTGTGGCAGCACACAGTTACCCTAATGCTCGTAAATCGCACCACCTGGTCACACTGATGGAGCCCTTCCTGATATACTCACCACTGATCAAATATCAGCACACACACACAAACAAGCAAGTTTACATTTGCATCCACACTCACATAAAAACACAAAACAGACACAGTGGCTCAGACCTGGACAACAGCTCTCTGTCCAATTGAGTTTGCAGGTCCAGCAGCAGCAGAACATAATGAGGTTTTCACACTAAGACACTCCAGCTAGAGAGACTGGTGGGGAGGACAGTGTGAGGGGGAGTTAGTGGGTGTGACACAGAGAGAAGGGGAAGGAAAGAAAAAAAAGGACTATATGATAATGTATGTGATAATGTATGAGCTGTCTGCTGTGGTCTGCTTGTGGAAAAGAGCGTGTTGGTGCATTTGAAAAGAAGATTATCTCGTCAAGATACAGTAATACCTCGGTGAACACTGATTTTAGTCTGTTGCTGGTGGTGCTCTGCTCAGTCTGTCTGAGTGTGAATACTCAGAATGGCTAATCACGAGAGGAGGGTGTGTGTGTGGGGATGCGTTTGCTCCAAGCAAAATCTCATAAAATGGCCAGGTTAAGTTGAAATGTGAACCAACCACTGATTGTTTCCTCTGTGTTTTATAAAGGTATACTGTTTCCTAAAATTTACATTTATACAGCCTGCCATGATTATCCATACCCAGTTGCATCCAGTACTCAAGTTGAGGGGGGATGAGGGGGGATGGCATCCCCCTTGGAAATAATGATTGCAAAATCATCCCCCTTCTAAAACGGCCATCCCCCTTCCCATCCCCTGTTATTTTATCAATGAATGTGGAAGTATTACCACTATTTCAACATTTAGTAACACTGGCACTTTGGCTGCCGGTACTCCACTATGCCCTCGATATCGGCGCTAGCCAGGGGCAGGGAAAATGTATTTCTATTTTTCAGCCAATTAAAAAATGTGTATGATATACTATTACCATTCCTAGCTTCTGATTGGGTGGGCACGGCGAAAGCCCGCCTCCAAAATCACCCATCACCTGCTTTTCTGTTGTCAACCGTCATTCACGTCCACAGAGCGCAGTCTCTCCTTTGCAAAGGCAGTTAATAAGCTCGCGGCGATCACTGTCTCTGCCCCCTCAGCAAGCGCTCCCCCAAAGCCTTCTCTTCTATCGGTTCAGGCTGCCTACTGTAAATATATTTTCTGGTTGATGCAAGTTGCGATTAAAAAAGAAACAAAAGGGTGATGTTTTTAAAAACGTTTTAGTTTTTATTCATGAAAAAATTGGAAAGAAAACATGCAAGCACAGCCCACACAGGAACAATCAAAGTCGATTGCACATTGTGTTCTACAGGTTTTATTTATTTATTTATTTTACATAAATAAGATTTTCCCCCTTGCAATTTTACAAATTTTGCCTGGATCATAACTTAATATCAGTTTTTTTCTGACAGCACCCATACAGCATTGATGTGTCTAAAAGCTCACAAAAAGCAAGCACAAAGATCTTGCAAGGGCAAAAAAATTCCGCTCGCGAGCATCTTAGGTATCTCTGTCCACCTATTACGCCTATTTCCATCAGCCCAACACCTGAATGGAGTGGCTGTTCAATCTCTGCGTCTTGAATATTACAATGGTTTACTGATTTGCAAACTAATATGTGAATAATGGAGTACTGGCACCCCCCCCTCTCATTTCAAGCACTGAATATAATATAATAAGTATCTCTATCTGTGCTTAAACAATAATCAAAAGGGTACACCATTGGTCTCCCACCATATGCGCTGTCATCAGCACAAATGATCTGTCCTTAAACGTTAAAGCCAATCCATCATCCCCCCTGATTTTTTTTTACAACTCGAGTACTGGTTGCATCTGACAAACTTTGAGCGAGCCCTGCAATAAAAGCCCAGTATTCATGTTAAATGATGGTTTGACATTTGGCCGTGCAGTTGGTATCACTCTCTGTCACCATAAATCTACTGGCCCTCGGACAGGTGACATAATTCTGTAGTCTGACCAAATTTATCTTTAAGCTTTAAGCTGCCTTGAAGTCCTACACTCAGCCCAAAAAAGAGTAGATACGGATATTGACCTGGCTTTATATCTACATTTTATCTGCTTAGAGACTACACTGCAGAAACTGGCACTACTTCATGTGAATGCAATGGCCCACTCAATTGTCAATTGTCCAAACACCATAACTTTTCCTCTAGACTTATCAAAAGCCACTAGTTAGTTGGTTTGAGAAACTCTAACATATAACAAGTCCCACATGGTGCTCTTCTTGGTCGTCTTCTTTCAGTTAAAGCGGCTACGAGTAACATTTAAATATCTTTTAAACAGCCTCATGTTTCCTCTGATAATCTTAAATTACCTTTAACAGCAAACGAGACCATCAGTGCAAATAAAGACGTTTTTAAATAGTTTTTATTACTGCTTTTGGTCTGGTCGCACACCCAGTCCGATTTTCGGTTCGCTCGTGCAAGCTCTATGGTCACATATCCATGTTGGTCGCAGATTTCAGTGTGGCGCAGCAACGTGAATTGAGAAGCCTATCCCTCCAGGTGAGGGAAGGGGAGCGGGAGCCTTGTTTGAGACAGTTATTTGTCGTCATAATGACTGATAACGGGGCTGAACCATCAAAGAAAAAAAAGAAAATGCAATGAAGAAAAGCTAAAAGGGAGAGTGATAAAGGCTAGGGGGGGACGAGGGCATTGCCAAGCAACGTGTATACAATTTCACGAGAGCGAAACTAGACTGCAGTGTTTACTCCTAAATGAATGAGCGGTTGGTACTAACACAAAGTTTGCTTTGCTTCACCATCATCAGATAACCATTATCTGAAATAGGCATTATTTACAACAACATAAACACATTACCTCATCATGATCCATACTAACTGCCGTCTATCGTTCATTCGCTTTCTGTGAGGAATCAGACACGTAATCTTTCAGCTCCATGAGAGAGAGTAGTTAGGTGACACTGCTGCATCAACTCATTGCAATCAGGTGCATGTGGCAGTGACTGGCATTAGTTCATGCAGTGTCAAAACCACTCTCACGGAGCCGAAAAGAGTCCTCACACTTTCAACACACAGACATGCACTATATTGCTCCCTTCTCAGTTCACACTCATGCGTCTGGCACGAGCTAGAAAACAGCTTTGCGACAGCGGGCGTCGTAAAAATACTACCGCTTTTGTCCAAAGGGGACGCCAACGCGCCATGTTACTCGTAGTGGCTTTAATATAAATGGATTACCACAATCATGTCTTGGGACAGGCTTTCAGTTTTATGCAGATGATACAATAATACATGCGTCGAGTAGAACAACTTTACTGTATTAAAGTTAACTAGCTAACATTAGTGGAAATAACCTTGTGTCTTATGTCTCAAGATAACGCTTGTTTTCTCTTGATCTCTAGATAACAGCACATTATATTAAAAGTAATGAGTGGAAACAGGCTTTGTTATCTCCCATGAGAACACTGCTTTGAGATAACGGAATAAAACATATATATGAAAGAGCATGGCCGCTCGCTGCCTCTGCACCTTTAAACCAGCCCAGTGTTTGTTTTCAGTCATTTCCAGTGAATGCTGAGCCTCAGCATGGCAGCATGTCCCCTCGTGAGAGTTAATCAACAATATATAGCCCCTAGCCCACACGCAGTGCTATGTGTTTAATTTGTCAGTTGGCTAAGCACAGCTTGAACAGGACAGCTGAAACAAACCTCTTCCTGCAGGCCTAGCTTCAACATAAATGCATAGGAATATCCCATTAACAGTCAACGTTTTTGAAGACGAAAGCGGAACACAATCTGCATGTTTATTCTAATGCAAACTGATTCCTCATCTTTGCTCCTGTGTATACACTTAAAACTATCTTGTTGTTTTGTCCTGGACTTATTTTTTTGTGTTTCATTTTTCATTGTTAATTCCCTCTGTTCTAAAATGCTCATATTTGCTCGGCCCTCTGCAGTTTTTCAACTAATTGTAAACCATTTCCTCAACCTGCAGGCATATTTTCTCTCTCTTCCCCTCTTCCCCTTCTGTCTAGCTGGGTGAGTCAGCTGGGCTGCATCTAGCCAGGTTCTGCTCCACTACTTCTTTCTCTCCCTATACTGTCCCTCTCTCAACCTCCTCACCTCACAGCTGTTACTCTGTTGAATTCCTCTGATTGCTAACGGTGAACCCAAATGCATCGCAAAACTGTAACATACATTTGGAAATAAATACATCATCTTAGAATATCACCATTATGTCCATTACATTTAAAGCAGGTCAAGAGTTTTCTTTTTATACATGTGTGCTGGTGGTGAGCCATGCATGGTCAGCCACATATATGCACATAATAAAAAACTGGTTCATATGAAAGAATCACATGTAAAGCATTTTTGTGTCTTTGAGAAGGCTGAGCTGAAGTTATTGCCAGCATGGCCAAACAGTGAACCCTCTTTCACGTCACTGAGATCTCTTCCTCTTGCCATCTTACAAAAACATAATTTACTTGGCATGCTTAGTATTTTTACACATGCCACAGAGCATGATGAGATGTTAATTGATTAATTGTACCATGCAGTGGACCTGCGTGGTTCGGTATGTTCCTGCACTCATTTATTCTGGTTTGTCCCTTTAATTTATCACCAGTTTATCTTTAAATACACACCTTCATCACTTCAGCCGCCCACACAAGAAAGTGGGAGCACTTAATTACCACATGTCTGTTTGACTTCAAAGTATAATTATCTTGTTATGCAAAGATCGTATTTCTTAATTTTGCCAGTGTGGCTACTCTCATGATAGCTTTGTCTTAATATGGAAACATAAAATAACAATTGCTGAATCTATTTGTACCTGACAGCATTGTAATAAAACAGAAAACATATAAGCAATGCTCTTCACTTTATATATGTCTAACTGAGTGCAATTTTACCCCAGGCTGGTTGCCAAACTCCTTGATACACTACTGATAGCTCAGTTATCCAAGGGTTAATAGTTTTATAATGCAATTGCACTGAGTTAAGTGTAGTGTGAAAAGAGGTAATAGTCATACTGAAATTGACTAAGATTAAAGTTTGGCCCACAGCCAGTCTTACTTTGTGTTGGTTGTTAAAGAAGCCAATTAAACCCACACAAAAGCCTCTCTGAGGGGGCCAGGAAGATTAAGCACCCTCAGGTGTATTCTCTCTCTAACTACCGCACTACAGAAATGGAACAACCATTAGACGGCATGCAAAGTTTGCAATATGTAAAAAGTCATACTGTTTCCAAATGCGACATTAATCATAATCAAAATCTCAGTGATGGAAATAATGTTGTGATTAATAAGAAGGATATTAATAGAGATTATTTAAAGCAGCAGTCTGTTTACATGGAAGCTCAGCGGTCAAATATGCTCCAGGTTTAGTGTAGAGATTATGAGCATTTTCAATTTATGATGTCAATGTGTCGTTTTGTTTGTTTCTATGAGTGGATAGTCTATTACGCTGTAATGTGTATTAAGACACACACACACACACACACACACACACACACACACACACACACACACACACACACACACACACACACACACACGCACACACACACACTTGTACACAATCCTGCAGCTTCCTCTTCGCATGGCTGGAATTTGCCAGCCCTGAGCTCCAGCCAAGCTCCTGTTGCTGAGGGGAAACCAGCTGCACACTCATCCAATCCTCCTGCCAGTTCTCCTGCGAATGGAACAGCCCGGTGCACCCCCGTCCACCCCTGTCACAGGAGAAACATTTGGTACATCCCATCAATGCTTCATAGATGGTTTTGTTTCTGACTCAGTAGTATCTTAGCAGTCAGCCTCAAAGCACACACAGACAGACAGACACAGCAAGAGTGAGGACGTAAAAAACAGAGAGTTACAAGAGAGAAGCAAAGAGATCCTCGGCGAGCCTCTCTTCTGTTTGGCATCCCTGATATGACCCTATTCAGCCAACGATGTGAGTATACCGAGGTTTATCCCTTTGTGTGTGTGTGTCTGTGTGTTTGAATGTATGTGTGCGCATGTGTTATTGGATGATTTTTTCAGGCAGCTCTGTGTTCCTGGAATACATTATTTTCAGCTGTGCCTCTGATTATTTGCTCTCACCTCCATATCTGTCTTTTCCCTCCACAAGCCTTTCTTAAGAATCAGCCTTTGTGTGCTACACTTCATCCAGGTTCCACTTTTGCATCATAGCTGTTTTTTGGTTGTTTTGTTTCTGGCTTTGTCCATACCTAAGCATCAATCCAAACACATGATGGTGTGTGTGTGTGTGTGTGTGTTATTATTATGTTCTGATGTAAACATTGGGAGGCATTAGGAGGTGTTTCGGACAACTTCACGGTTACACTGAAACATCCCAGCTTCATCCCATCAATGCTGAGCCTCTCTTTCACATTGACAAGGTCAGCTCTTGCTCTGTGGGCTTTATGATGCTGTTGGTCCTGCTCTCTGGTGATGGACTAAAGCAAACATTTTCTTTTTTTCCCCCTTTCATTAAGCTGTAGAACCAACAGAACAGTGCATCTCTTTGGTAAACAATTCCTTAATCAGGCACTTTACAGACATGCTGCCAGCACGGCGACACCTCCTCCCCAACTTTCAAACTAGTTCAGAAACATCACTCTGCTCACATGCCTGCTGGCCATAACATAGTTCAACATATAGTTCACTGCAGGCCTAAAGGGAAATGCATCTTAAGTTAAGTCTTTGTATGGTTTGCTGTGACGTGGGACCTTTTCAGGGTCCGTAACTCAGATCATGTACGGTCATGGTATCTGCCTCTCTGTAAGGCAAGAGATGTCATTCACCCCTCTCTCAACATGTCGTCCTCTATCTATATCAATCTGTCCATCTATTAATATCCTGTCTTGTCTATCTATTTTACTTTCTTCCATTGTGAGGGTTTTTTCGCTTGTTTTTATGCCGACAATGCACTGCATGTAGCACTGATAGGGGAAACTATAGCTTCATGTTGGCTGCTTGGCTCTTAGTCTGACCCAAGGTCAGTTACATTGCAGGAAATGGAGAAGATGCAGCATGACAGAGTGCAGAGCCTGTCAGCAAGAGGCGAGCTTACTGCGCGTTTGAATCCGCATTTGAGAAACTACCTTCCCTTCATATGTAGGGCACCAGACTGTGACCTGATTAATAAAGCTTATGGTGGGTAAGGGAGGGTCTCAAATCTGTGAATAGTGGAACCAACTCAGGTGAAGAAATGTATCATGCACAATCAACTAAAAAGTGCTATTTTGCAATAATGTCTCTTTCTGCTGCTTTATAGCAAATAGCGTTTCTCCTTGACAACTTTGTTCTAAGCCAAAATTATCAAAAAGCTGTAGCTTTTAGCAACGTCATCACCAATTAAACTGGAAGAAGTGGCAGTAACAGAGGAAAATGTACAATAAAGAAAAGAAAAAGGCCTTAGTGCAGCATATAAATATTTCACCAAGCTATGAAACAGTTTCTTAAATCTGCCAAAGCCTGTTAAAGTGAACACAGTGTTGCAGTCCCAGATGTCCTAGATTACAACGATTGTTGCAAACGGAGTGCGGTCATAATTGCTTTGTTGTTTGAAAAGATAAAGACGTGTGAGCAGGAATCAAAAGCAATTAAATATAACAGTCGATCCTCAGTGCGAGTATTTGTTTTCTGTTCGGAAATTAGTGGAGTGATTTAAACAAGGATCGAAAAATGATATAATAAAAATTAAGGATGTCATACCATGTAATTCAACCTACTGCATGAAAATGTTGAAAGGGGAAGAAAGAAAACTGATGACAGACGACAGGAAAATGGAGCAATGTTTTTATCTGATCATGTTAATATCTCACGTCACGCATCAGTGACATCAAAGTGCAAAGATTAATACGGAGACAAATTTTTTATTTTTTTCTCATATAATTTACTTTGTTAACTATTCTCAAGGCATAATAAGTTGGCCTCGTTTTTCTAAATTTCAAGAACTAAATTCTGTGGGAAGACAGCCGGTGTTGGTAGCAGAAGTGTGTGTGTGCGCATGTGATGGAGCGGAAGGCGAGGCCGCTTGCCAAAAGTCTGTGAACATAAGATGCCTGCAGTGCACGAATCCCCGAGTTCCTGCGCATTCCAGGACCGTCTCACTGTTTCATTCTTCGAGTTTTCGATCCCCTCCGGAGATTTCAGAGTATAAGAAAAAAGCTGTCACTGTTTCATTTTTGTTTTCCAGGTAGTGTGATTAAACTGCCTCTGTCTATTGGCTAAAGAGACAGTCTGGCACTCTGCTTGACGTCCTTTGATACAAAGCCCGGCAGTGACGGACCGTGGAAGAGGCTTATGTTATAATTCATTGTGGCTTGATTGTGTGTGCCCTTGATGTGTCATCTGGTGCCATTTGCTCCTATTCTACAATGTGTTAGATTATACAACACTGTTTGATTTCTTTTTATTTCATTTCTAAGATGGAGTCACTCTGGCTTGTCCCCTCATCCAGCTGCTCAGTAGTGAGATTCATTCAATGTTGTCATAGTCAAAATATTCTATCTGCAATCATTGTTTTGGATACGTCCCAACTTCCTTGTTTGTGGAGTGAAAAAACATATCACTGGGACGGCGACATAATCTTTCCTAAAGCAAAAGAAAGAAAAAAAGGAATAGGTACTTTTTCTTCTCAATATATTGTACATTTACTATCATTCTTTGGTAGTTTTTTTTAAACCTTTTATCTCAAACAAAACTCTTGTAATAAATAAGATATAATATTAACAACAATGAAAAAAGGAACTAAAGAAAAAAAAGATTAACTTATCTCCCCCTATTACCATTGGATAGGCGTTATATAAACAATGTCATATATTTAGGCTACACTAAAATTTAGTTGCAAATGAAGTTCAACACAAACCTCGAAACAGTAAATGCAAAAAAAAAAGAGCAAATATCGTGTGGCTGTGAAGTCTGCACTGGCATAGCTAATTGTAGCGTACAGGATTCTGTTTACCAAATGGCAGGCTGATTACCTCCTGAGGTTTTGCTCCCGCAGAGCGAGACGACTGTGCTCAGCAGCATCCTCCCTCTCTTCCCGTGTAATGGATTCTTCAGACAGTCAATCATGCAGCCATGATGTTGTCAGCAAACACATTATAAAACTCTAAAGTTTTTCTGTCTTTCTGTCACATAAACACTTCGGCTGCCATCTTTGTATATGAAGGACTGTCCGGTATGTTTTCAAAGATGTGTTTCAGATCATTCCTCTCACCCAATGACACATGGAAATGCTACAGTAGGGGTGGGAAATTTGATATGAAAGCAGTTATGAGAGTACTTTTGATAATAATATGCCCTTACAGTAGTCCGACGCTTATCCTGGTCTTAAAGGCAGCCTTGAAAGAGTTTTAGACTTAGTTTTTTACCTCGCTGAAATAAACAATTGATGCAACTACATGTTTAGGCATTATATCTTTAAAAAAAAATGTGTTTATCTTTTGGCATGCCAGTATTTGTCCATCCAGTCTAACGTGCTTTTGCATATTTCAAACATATATCTGCATATTTATTAATATTTTTTATATTCCTCATACTGTATGTATTACACAGTTGGAGCTTTCTTGGTGTGCATGCATACATGCCTTAGGCAGGTATTGGTTAAGGTGTCAGCAGCAGGGGTCACTTCCTCACCAGCACAGATACTGTTGGCTGCAGAGAAGCCATGCAGCAGGTCACCGTTTGAGTATAAACTGTCACAAATTAGCTCTGCTGTGGGAGGTAAAGGCCCCGTACACGTGTCTTTTCCCTCTTTTCACACATTCAAACCCATACTTAATTAATTGTAGCTTCCAGCCATTTCACTGTCACGCTGTGTGAGTGTATCTGCAGCTGGCCCAGTCACACTCCATTCACCACCCATCTGTCCATGTCAGAACACCTCCCACCCCCTTTCCCCTCCTCTTTTTACCCTTTCCCATTCTTCTCTCTTTCACACTCACCTTCGGTAAATCGCAGCTGAGCCCTCGACCAACACGAAGCAGTGAGCCATTGGCAAAATCTGTAATCAAGATGGCTAAGAGTGAATTGGGAAACATGTGCGTAGGGGTGTTGTGATACATGGGGTTTGGCCTTTGAGCGCCATGTTTCTGATGTACTCTTGCAGACGGGAGACAACAGATTGGAGGTGAACAGCTGGCTTGGAGTGGAAACAGTAATCAGAATGATAGAGGATGCATGTAAAAACTAAAAACAGCCACTGTCGATCTTGGCCAGCCCATAAGTCATTATCATGTCAAATGATGACAACGGCTATCAAAACTGAGGTTACATTTTTTTTTAGAAAAGTTGGCCTTAGGATAAACATGTCCAGACAATGTACATGATGTGCAGGGTTAGCTAATCATGCATTATGAACATAGGTTTGTGTACCCATGCTGTGTTATGGTTGTACTCACTTTGCTATGTCAGTTCAAAGTTGATTGGTTTCTCTTCCTTATGCAGACATGAGCATGAGTGGAGAGTTGAAGAACAGCCGCTCCAGGGCAGCGAGCAAGAGGGCCAGCAACACTACTTACGGGTGAGTAGGAACCCTGTGCACGGGCATGCACCCACACACACACACGCACACACACACACACACACACACACACACACACACACACACACACACACACACACACACACACACACACACACAACAAATGCACGATATGCACACACACACAGACTCTGACAAAATCACACACTCCATTATTTGCTGCAGCCCTTTTTATCTGTAACTCAGTAGCTGCACCTCAGAGTTCTAATCAATGCCACGTTATTGCTTATTAGCTTCATACGAGCTGGCCGTGTAAGCTACTATTGATTTTGGCCAGAAGTGCTGTCTCCATCAGTCAGTGTTTTAATCTATCTGTTGATGTAGTGCACACATATGATTGGAGCTGATTAGTGTTTATAGCTGGCGGTTCAATAAAGCACCGTGGAGCTACAATAACAGTAACTGTGTTATAGCCGGTGGAGGGAACAGGGGGAAGAGGACAGTCTGTGTGTGTGTGTGTGTGTGTGTGTGTGTGTGTGTGTGTGTGTGTGTGTGTGTGTGTGTGTGTGTGTGTGTGTGTGTGTGTGTGTGTGTGTGTGTGTGTGTGGGCTTGCTTTAATTAATTTATGCCTTCATTGCCTTTACCTGCAACTCTCTCCTTGAACAGCATCCCTTACTTTGGCTGCAGCTCCGGATAGAAAAAAATATATTCTCATTTCTTAGCTCTTACGCCATGGACTCTGACAGTGATTTTCTCCCACATGCCCTGTGGAAGTTCACTATTTATTTTTTCATACAGCAGTGGAGGAGGAAAACAATAAGCAAGGAAGCTCAATATTGCAAAAAAATTCAATATTTATTGGTTTCCTGAAAACATATGTTTTGTTCAACTCCCTTGTATAGATTATATATAAAATGACAATACTTTGAATAGCTGCACCAGTACAGACACACAAGGCTTTTTGCTGACAATGGATTTCGTTAGAATAGGGATTATCAAAGCCACTGAGGAAAACATAGCAAATACAGTGTTTTGAAGGACATCCACCCTACGGCATCAAAATGTTGAAATAGGTTAGGAATACATAAAGGAATTGGATATGCATGTTAACAGATGTAATATTATTAATGCCAATTTATTTTTATGCCAATTCTAATCTGGAAATGTCGTTATTATTCTGTCTTCTGCATAACTGGGACTCCATATGCAGTATAGCTTCCAGCTCATCAATAAACACTGATTATTTATCATTCCTGGCAGCTCCATATCTTGTCTCTCTGTTAGTTTTATCATATCATACAGTATGTCGAGGTATGAATATTGCAGTATGAGACATTATATATTATGTCCCCAGTGTGTCCTTCAAAACAGTTGGTCCAGCTCTCTGCCTGTGCTCCCTCTGACCTCCTCTGCCTAAACCCTAAACCCCCACTTGTTATTTGCCCATTCCACCATGCAGTTATTCAACAGCGTGCACTCATGCATTAATGAGCCATACAACATATGCGTGCGCACACACACACACACACACACACACACACACACACACACACACACACACACACAATGAATAACAGCAAATGGAGTACACCTGAGGTCAGCCCGGATAAAGCCTGGGCCCGTCTGAATTTCCCACAGAGATGATATAGACTTAATGCAGTCTATGTTGGCTTCCTATGGTCATTTCAACATCCATTCTACTTTAACTAAGTAGAACACCTGTCCAACCTGCTGACACACAGAAAAGAACAACGCTCTACTTCCATGCTAACGTCAGCAAGCCAACATGCTAACAGTGAGGATGCTGAGATGCTGATGTTGCGGAGGTATAATGCTGACCATGATTATACCTTCTGAGTTAGTTTAACATGTTAGCGTGCTGAAGGTTGCTAATTGTACAGGAGACGCTAATGGGATTTTTTTGCAGTTGTTTGCTCATTAACTAAAGTATTGGAGGAATCTAAATGTGACCTTCCGATGGCACTAGATGAAAATTAAGTGAGTATTACCAAAGTTATTACAATTACGCCATGGGGGAACATGAATGTGTGTAGAACTTTCTTTAGTCATTTCAATAAAAAAGCTCAAATGACAACCTGATGATGGCACTATAAGGGGAACACCTAGCCTGGCTCCGCCCGCCCGCCTACTTCCGGACAAATTTTATTTTCCCTTCAGTAGTCAGTCTGGGTGTACAGCCCATTTCCCAGTTTTGCCGGAGATTCGACAGCCGGTCCAATCAGCGAACAGAGCGAGTGGCTGAGAACGATGACGTCGAAGTCGCGCTCCAGTTTCAGTTGCCAGAAGCCGGCTCATGACACACGTGACGACCAAACGTTATGCGATTGGTTGGCTAATCCAGAGTGGCACTGGGCAGATCCAATAGTTTTAAACTTTAACAGACACCCGCCTCCATGAGTGAACGTTTGCCAATTACAGCACTGCCAGACCTTCTGTACAAATGAAATGAAGTATGATGGTCTGGTAGCACCAGGCTAGGGAACACCAAAAGCACAAGAATAGTCTTCTGGGCTCTCTGAAAATACAACATTTCATGGACATCTATCAAACAGTTGTAATATACTGTAGATATTTTGGTCTGCAGTTTGCCAGCTAACCAACATTGCCATCCCTGCATCCATTCTGCTATAGCATTGGCTAATATCATTCATGTGAATATGATGTGAAACTGCAATCATAAAAAGTGATGACTGTTACGTAAATGGTATTGCTTTTAAGTTTATTCAGAGGGCAGCCTCTAAATGTGATCATCCTTTTCCCTGCCTTTCCCTCCATAGAGTTTGAGTTCTCAGGAAAGTGAGAGAAATTAATTATAAGACAAATCTACACATCTGCATGATCTACAGTACAGCAAAACACACATATGTAAATCACTGCGAGACAGACAGCAAAAATCACTCTTCTAATCCTGCTCTGTGCTGTTGCAGCAGTGTGCCCTGTCCCCTGCCTCCTCCCACTGTTCTCACAGAGCTGGCCAACAAACACCACTGCCTGTGGCCTAGATTACTTTACGAGCAAGCTTCCCAACTCATGTCTGAGGCGCTACAGCACTGTAGCCTGGCTCCGCCCGCCCTCCTACTTCCGGCCAAATTTCATTTTCCCTTCAGTAGTCAGTCTGGTGATGGGGTGTATCAGTGGGATCCTGCTCGACTCAGATTTCTGAGTGTCCAATCAGCGAACAGAGGGAGTGGTTGAGAACGATGACGTCGAAGTTGCGCGCGAGTTTCAGTTGTAGTCAGAACAATAACAGGAAGACAATGGAGAAGGAAGCAAGAGAAGCTATTCTGTCTGTTGTTGCAACGCTGCCGAATATCGATGCATTAAAGCCGGAGCAAGAAGAAGCCTTGCTGAATTTCGTTGGTGGCCATGATGTTGTGGCACTTCTCCCCACCGGGTTCGGGAAAAGTTTGATTTTCCAGCTGGCTCCGTTAGTCGTGAAGGAGTTAGCGAAGGAGAACGCTAGCTATGCTGCTAAGCCGATAGTTGTTGTCGTCTCCCCTCTGGTCGCACTTATGGAGGACCAAGTGAAGGAGGCAGAACAGTTGGGAGTTCGTGCTGGGCAGCTCGGTGTCCATGATGACGGTGACATTCTGGCTGGAAACTTTAGTCTGGTGTTCGGAAGCCCCGAGTCCTGGCTGCTAAATAATAAATGGCGACGAATGCTAGCCTCAAGCATTTACCAGGAAAACCTCATTGGCATCGTCGTTGACGAGGTCCACGTTACCTACAAATGGTAAGTTAGCACTTAATACCGTTAAAGAACATAATAGGGCTCGACGGCATTTCAGTGGATTTCCTGGACTTTTTTACGGCCCTTGGAGTTTTCGACGGTGTAGGTTCTCTGACTCTCTTGTCAGTGGAACTGTCATCTCCCCCATGGCACGTCTCTGTCTCCGCGTCCTTCCACTTCTGCAACATTTCTGAATCGCGCAGTAGCCTGGTAATCATCGCGCAGCATTTTCGGCAAATACGATAAGACCGAAGCGACGTATTGTCAATGACAAGACCCAGCCTCGACAGTTGACTGCAAACATTATCTGTGTCCTTAGTATCGAATATTAATTTAGAATTTTTAATTGTTCCTTGAACTCTAAAACTAGATAAACAAAACCTGCAGTTATCGTTGACAGACATCTCCACGCTTCATCTTGTTTTGTTTGTGTACTCTGCCTGCGCCTGCGCGCAACGTAGTTTCCGGCCGGTCCCGGCGCATGACATACGTCACGACCAAACGCTATTGTGATTGGTTATGGCAGATCCAGAGTGGCACTGGGCAGATCCAATAGTTTTAAACTTCAACAGACACCCGCCTCCAAGTGAGTGAACGTTTGCCAATTACAGCACCTCCAGACCTTCTGTACAAATGAAATGAAGTACGATGGTCTGGTAGCACCAGGCTAACAGCACTGTAATCTGCTCATGCAACATCATGTGGGTAGTAGCATGCATTTCTGAACTGGTAGATTGAAAGTTGAATTATCGAGCTTAAACCGAAGAGAATTTCCCCCCTCTAGTCGCAGTTAAAGGTGGAGTCAGCAGTTATGGAGAACGCTTGTTGTCAAAATATTTTTTTTGTCAAAATCTGTGAATATCTCCTCACATTTCACTACCTGTGTGGACTAAATAAATCTAGTGTTAATACACAGCCTAGGCTCTGTAAACTAGCATGTTTCTAGCTATGGTGGGCCACCTTTGTTTACATACCGTTTACAGAGCCCAGGCCATATATACACACCATTTTCATCGCGTGCACACACAGTAGGGACAGTTAGCGTATCGAGATATTCAATGATTTTGACGAAAAGGGATTTTGACAACAAGGGTTCTCCAGAATCACTGACTCCACCTTTAAACTCGATAAAGGCTTCTTAAGCATGCTGTGTGTCTTAATGGAGACATTTATTGTCCCATGATAGCCGGCATGACATGTTCTTCCTCATCTGTTCACTCTGCCTCTCTCTCATACAGTATGTGCCCCCCCCCCCAGGTAATTTGTTCCAGAGCGACCCTGACAACATAAAGGGTTTTGTCATCATTTATCTGTCCCATGTCCCCTCTAGCTTGGTGAACCCCAGCTGTGAGAGGAGGGAGGGGGTAGAGAGAGAGGGAGAAGAGAGAGAGAGAGAGAGAGAGAGAGAGAGACAGTAGCAGGCAATACACAGTCCAGATGCTACTGCCGCTGCTGCAGCCGTGTCCTCTGTGTGCTCCAGTGCACTCCTACAAAAGCTCACTGTACTGTGTGGTGGCCTGTATGAGAGGACTCAGGTGCCATTAGAAGGACGCCAGTGGTGTGTGTTTGTGTGTGTGTGTGTGTGTGCGTGTAGGCAATTATCTACTGACTTTAATCGTTTTTATGTGTTAACCAGGACAAACGGACCCTGCAGTTAAGCATTTTGGTTTTGCCAAGTTTGACTTTGTCTCTCCACCCTGTTACTGTTATAAAGACAGAGAAATATTACAGTAAAGATTTCATAATATTAACAATAATCCAGCATTTGCTTAGTAGAGCCTTAGCTCTCTACATGTCCAGCCTGTGTTTAGCCCATTATATTACTCATTTTATTATGGGCTTCTTCTCAGGGAAAATGGGACTGAACACGGTAATTCTGAGCATCTGGTCGCTGATATTTTTTGCTCATGCACTTCATTCTTTTTAATATTCTCTCATCAGTTTTAAGTATCTGAAGGGCTGGTCATAGAGGAGTTTAGGATGTAAAACGATGCAGCGGGCCCCATCTGTCACCTACGCTCAGAGAGGCTAACGGGGGCAGGAGAGGTGGAGGCATCAGGGTATAAACCCTGCAGTTGCTAGGAGCAGTGGGTGATGACGTCCTATTTTTTATAATACATTAGTGTTCCACAACTCAGAGGCTGATCCGATGGCAGATAGTCCAATGATGAGTAAGAGGTCGACAGTTTTTTAAACATATGTATTGGTTATGGTAAAGTTGGACTCCCCTGGAAGTGTGTAAACATCACTTTAAAGAGGACCTATGATACTTTTCGACTTTTACGACCTATAAACGTTGTTATAATCAGGGGTGCACATAACTTTTTTAGTGAGTTACTCAGGTGAGTACCAGGAGATGGTGTTTGGTACTCACCCCACATGTAGCTTTGTTTTAATAAGTGCAGTCTTCCTCACTGTCCTCGTCGGTGTCTCCTTCACCGTCCTCTGCTTCAGCTTCTTGTGTTGTAGATGATGCACTTGCTCACCCTTTTTGTAAATAAAACTGCAGAAGCTTGACCACGCAGCGATTGAATGTCTCACAGTAAGGAACGTTGCGATCAGCTGATTTAGCGCAGTTCTCCAGTGTGTGCGCAGTGCACAGAATGTGGACAAGGGAGTCTCCAACCGCAGCCAGCCGGCGTAGATTTGGCACAATTCCGTTGTACACACCAACGTTGACGGCAGCCCCGTCCGTGCACACGGCGACCAACTTTGTGCTCCAGTCATCCAAGCCTGCATCCTAAAAAAGCTTCACAAGCCCGTCTGTTATTGCCTGCGCAGTTCGGCACCCGGTTCAATCAGCCCTAGAAAGTCAGACATAAACTCTCTGTTGCTGGACACGGACACAATGTAAACGATCTCCTGCTCGGTTTTTGTGATGTCCTCAGATCCGTCAAAAAGCAGTTCCCAAAATTCAGCCAACTTCAACTTGAGTCGCAACTCCTCGGTGATGGTTTGCGCGATGGTCTGCATTATCCGTGTCCCCCCTTCACGTGAGTGATATGCGCACCCGACATTTACTCCTACTACCCGCTTCAGTAAAGGAATATCCTCGGCATAAGAAGACATGGGAGCGAGCATGTTTAGCTTTATGACATTTTTTGACCATGTATAAAACGCACCTGTTCGGTTTGCTTGCTGTGGTTGTGAGCGGCATATTTTGCACCACATTTCAGTGCGCCCATCATTAGTTTCGAGCCACGGCACATCTTGGAGCCACTTTTCGGAAAAAACTCTTTTCTTCTGCTCCGGCTCCGTTTGCCTTTTCTTTGCAGGTGGCGAAACGCCAAAGTAGCTGCTCAGTGTATTTTGTTTTTTCGACATCTTCCACAGCAGTCTACTCTATTGAGTGGTGACAAGATACACGTGTAGTTTTGTTTTGATGACCTCACGGTTAGTTACGCAAAAGTGTGGTAGTGACACAAGTGACGTTACGCATCACTGATTATAGGCACGCATGCGTACTTGCGTACCAGTTATGTGCACCCCTGGTTATAATGATGTATAGTCATGTTTAACCATACTAGCTTATCAAATAATTACGTACATGCATTTCGACATATTCCTTGCTGACCGTCAGAGCACTAAACACTAGGGCAGCCGGTCGAGAATTCACTTGCTCAAATTTCCGGGTATCGTGTCGTCACGTACCCGGATGTTTACATGTATGGTAATGCTGCTCAGGCAAGCTCCGGCTGCATGCCCCCACCTTCCTGAAAATCTCCCGCTGCTGGAAGGAAGGTAACCAATCACAACAGAGTGGGGTTTGCAGCAGGGGGGGGAGGGGCGGAGGGGCGGAGAAGCTCAAAGCAGTGTGTAGAGAGAGACTGCTGTGCTCGCTAGGGTAAGAGGAAGAGTGTCCCGAAAATCTACATAGTTTTTTGTGATGTGATTCGTGTCAGGTTGCTCTATAGCAGTTTTTAACAAGAAATTAAGACCAGAAAAGTAGTATAATAGGAGATCTTTAAAGAAGTCAGAAGGGGTGAGAAGGTGAACAGTATCCAGATTCAAACATAGTCAGAGGCGTAAAACAATCTATTACATTTAACAAGTGTTTTATGACTTCCTCTTTCAAATTTGGCCTTGCATACTTATGCATGGCTTACATCCAGCTAGCAGATCTCTTGAAGGCTTGTTTCTTATCCTATCAGACTTTGTTATGTACGGATGTTGCGTCCTTCCTGAATCTGGCTCGTATTTTGATGCGTGCAAAGTTACAATAACTGAGATAAATGAAGATAAAAACAATGTAAAAACAGACAAGGTTTTTCTAAAGGCTTTAAGTTACAGTATTTTTCTTTACTGGGATTGTATTGTAGTCACATCTTCCTACATCTCATTTGTTCCTTGTCACTTGTCAGAATGCCTATGTGTGTTGGGGCAAAGGAGCGGCTGGCTGACATCTGTACAACAATTGTACGCAGTGAAAAAGCAAAGGGCAAATGGAGGCAATCTGCAGACTAGAAATGTAATGTGGAAGTTCACCCGTTTTTATGAACTGCTGCGTCCTGCTCTACAAATTTCTTTGTGAGATTACTCTGATTGCCACAACACAGCTGACTGCCAGCAGCGGGGACGCCCACCCACAGCTAAACACGCACAGCATCCTGCTCATCTCTTTCAAAATGACAGTTATAAACATTATTCAAAAAAGAGGGGATCTGAAAAATGCACAGGGTCAAACTCACAGACTGGCAGAAAATGACATATGTATTCATTGTTGATGGGGGAAAATAAGACTTTGTTGCTTGTAAAATCACATAAATAAAAATACTATTTGATCTACCCCTGACATTCTTCCCAGTGTGGATATCTGGTATTAATGTGAACTGTGCACACAGGCTACTCCTGATCAATGTAGGAGTCTGGTGTGAGATTGGGCTGTGACTGTGGGAAGAGCACAATAACCATTCTGCAGGTCAACAAACCTGTGGGATTCATTTCCTCACTGGACAAGGTGAAATATAGATAGAAAACTGCAGCATGGCTTTGGTTTGGGTTGTTCATTTGTTGTACGTATATTGAAAAGTGCTTTGGCTCAGTGTACCTCAGTTTGCCGTGATGAATTTCTCATCATTTGGTTTCTCCCCACAAGTAGCGAGACGGTTTCGCTTATGTCGGCACCTTGATAAAATAAAGTTGAATGGGGTGTGAAGAAGATTCTAGGACTGTGTGTTTTCATTGGGAGAAGCCATGTGTTGTTCTGGCCATGCCAGACACGGTGCAGCCAATCAGGGCCTCTGACTGACTGTGCAGAACAAGCATGTAACCTGTTCACGCTGCTTGGTGCATGTTAAGGACCCTGACCAGCTCCCTGCTCAATACAGGGAAAAATGTGTGTGTGTTTTCACACAAATCTTTAAATCTCATATTGTTATTGATTTAAAAAAATATATGTATTGAGACACAATGGCGGAAAGGTTGAACAGTTATATCCAATAGAGGTCATGAACTGTGATCAATCAAATACACATCTGCAAATATGACTGTGTGTGCCACCGATACCTTTTGCTTTGCAGATTAGATTGTTATGACAGAGGGCGGGCAGCTCCTCTACAAATTATATTGTCTCACTCCATGATCTCAATTGTACAGAGTCAGCGGCACTAATATACAACTGATTGTTATGCGGTTGCTGTGATTTGACAACAGTTTGAACATCAGGAACACTGTAATGAAATGCTAGAGAGAACTGCACCAGAATGTGTTGAACAAAGTGAAGTCTTAGGGGATCTGTATGCTATATCACATTGACCCCCCTCTCCCCACACCCTTAGAGGAAGTCTTCTTGAAATAGCTGCTCACAACAAATTGTTGTAACTTTGCAAAACTTACCATCGGACCAACACATCCACTTTACACAACAAGGCAGGATTTACACTTATTTTCAAGCTCTCTTCTTATATTCCCCACACAACTACTTCCTTCTCTCTATGTGTGAATGGAGTGGTTCTGTTGAGAGACTGTGCATCAGGTAGTGTGCACTTATCTCCATTCATACAAATCATGGCATCTCAGCCCTCTCCTTTCAACCCACCTTTCAGTGTGACTATTTTGCACAGCTTAAAGCACTTTCGTACATGTTTTTTGCATACTGGTCCCGGCGTCCTCACACATCATCAATGAGTGAGAAGGGGAGGGCCCGCCATTAACAAGTTAATGTATGGCAGATGTGTGTTCTTGCCTGTGCTGTGGCATAAATAAAGGCCAACTAACAATTGATTGACTCTTCCTTTGGCTTCAGCAGCAATTATTGCATTGTAACCACCATTTTTTCATTGTTACATCCATCTTTTTCGCCTTTGTCCTTTATGGGCTTTCTCTCTGCATGGGTGCATAGACAGACCATGTGCTGTCCATGGTCCATTCTCTGGGAGAAATGACAGGGGTTGTACTGTAGGTGAAGGTCAGTGCAGTCAGAGGTGGATATACTGCTGGGGAAAAGGTCACTGCGCAGAAAGAAGGGAAAAGAGCGCATCTGCTGGTTTGGTGAGCGGAGCCAGGGCATTTGGTACAGAAGACAAACTGAAGATAGGAGACAGATGGATAGAGAGAAGGGTATGAGGAAAGCAGGGAGAGCGTGATAGGGATAATGTAGACATGACGTTTTGTGGAGAAAGGCCACGAAGAGTCAGCGTTAGCTCAGGGCATGATGGCATGAATGAACATGATCACGATCAACTGACAAAATAAAAATGTTTTCAAGCCATTTTAGTGTGTGTGTGTGTGTGTGTGTGCTTGTTTTCTGTGCTGGAGAGGCACATCATCTAACATATCACTCAGGCCATGGGGACCAATATTCCTAGTGGGGACTGATCCCTAGGCCCCGTGGGCACAAGCATTGCAATCGAAAACAGTCAGCTGATATGCCTGGTGCAGTCAAAGGAAATAAATTGGTCCCCATGCCAATTTTAATTTCTTAATGTTACCTAGTGGTCATAGATGGTATTGCCTGCTGCTTATTTGCCGGCGGGGACCCTTTCCTGACGTGTGTGTGTGTGTGTGTGTGTGTGTGTGTGTGTGTGTGTGTGTGTGTGTGTGTGTGTGTGTGTGTGTGTGTGTGTGTGCGTGTCTGTGCATGTGTTGGTTTATATCCATTTACTCTTTGGCTGTGTGCATTACCTAGCCAGATGAGTTATCTCTCCTGTCCTGCAGGCTTATCACTCTACAGGGGTTAGTCCGTCTGCTAATGAAGTCATCTCTATCCCCGCTGCCTACTCTGTGGTGGGAGGAGAAAAGTAAGGGAAGCGGGCGACAGAGGGAGAAAAAGGAGGCATGAATAAGGATTGATTCAAAAAGGGTTAAAAGACACGCCAGCGTTTAACAGAGTAACAACAGTGCAAACTAGGACTGAACTGAAACAATTGAAAGAGAAACGGGTAGATAGTGGAAACAATGCATAGAAGGAGAGAAAGAAACAGCAACAGACGGAGAGAGTGAGGGGTGAAGAAAGCAAAGGAGGCAAAGCAAGTGAGCACTGCACTGCGTGTCATTGGCCCCCTGGCGTGAACAATCCATCTCAAATTGATCTTCCAGCTCGGCCCAGCAGGGCATTCTGAATCAATCTCAAATTGATCTCTGTGCCAGAGGTCGGGAAAACTAGCAGTGGAGCTTATCAGAAATATAGTGGTGCTGGGAGGATCTGACAGGGAAACTTATCACACTGCACAACAGGAAATGGGCTCTGAGCCCCCGGGGCAGCCACAGAGGACGGGCCTGCCCCCTCTGCGCACACACACACGTGCACAAAAATATCAAGCGCTCACACACACAATCCAAAAAACTACACATGCTCAGTAACACACACAGATTCCATGTCTCTGCGTGTACCGAGCACAACCATACACTGACACATGCTCGCCAATGTTCAGCACAGTACAGAGAGGGTATTCCGAAATAGACACAGATCCATAGGAAAACACACTTAGGCAAACACTAACACACACACACACACACACACACACACACACACACACACACACACACATTCACATGCTGCCAAGGAAGGCATCATTAAATGCCTAGGGGCTACCCCCCAAAATAAAAAAGTGTGTCAGTGCACAATATGTCAATACATTTTAAGTTAGACAGGTGAAATTTGAGGCCTGGAGCTCTTAATGACTTATAACACGTTTAACTTTTCCTCAGCAAGGCTGTGTGAAAGGCCAGAGGCAGGACAATCAATACCAGCTTGCCTTTAGACGGGCAGTCAGCTTTGGTGCGAAAGCTGCCTCTCTAGGCCCAGTAAAAAAAATAAAGCAATATATACTATGTTTCAAAAGTGACATTCACCATGCAGTATCTCAGGAAACTCTTAGTATCCACCAAAGGAGTAGAGGAACTCAGCACTACTGAATGTGTGTGCTCATAAAGCAAAGAACAGCTGATGTCTAAGTGGCCGCTGATGATCGATAACTTTTGTAATACTCCAGTGTGCTGTTATCACCGTATTGGGGCCAGTGTTCCCCATTCATTTTTCTAAGCGATTGTGGACTCACCAAATTGAAGCCGACAGCAACCTAACAGCAACCTGACATTTTGATGACAGAGAGAGCCGCAGAATGACACAGAGTTAGGGCGAAGGGGGAGCAATACGGGGGCGACGAGAGACTGAGGGAGTGCAGTAAAAAAAGAGTGAGGAGGGGAGGGGGGAGTCTTTGAGCGTGTCAGCGTTTAGGAGGCAGCAGGAGAGTCCTTTTTTCTGTGGCCCGGTCTGGAAAAGCTCTCCGTCAGCACAGAGGGGTAATGGGGGTTAGCAGGGTGAATAGAGGGAGTGAGTAGTACATAAAAAAAGTGTGAATGTATGTGTGTACAAGTGGCTGCCATGCCCCGTGGAGCATTACAGTTTATTAGTGACCCTCAGGACCCTCAGTGAAATCACCAAGCACACACACATAGCAGCACTCATACCCATACGAACGCATAAGTCTTCAGTTAGTTTAGTATAAATGGTTTCTCCCAGGGTGTTTGGCAAATGTAAGTGTACACAAACATCCCATATGAAGGGGCATCAAGTGCTACCATGCTGATTTAAAGCCAGATCATTAAGTTGACTCCCCATGGTGGCTCGGTCTTCCTTCACCACAGTGCCCGGTGCAGAGCACACAGGCACGGACTTGATGCTAATTAATGCTTCAGCAAAAACAGGCCAGACCTTTTGCTGAACCTTTTTGCCCCCATGAGGATGCACTTCAAAGTCACCTCCCTGCAGCTTTTACACTCCATTTATTATTTCAGCCTGACCTGTGGTACCTACTGATGAATGCCCTTCAAATAGCAAGCTCATTATGCAGACCTTCCTCTGTTGACAGCAACTATAAGCCTTATTCAGAGCAGTCAATTTGACTGAGTCGTAGCAGAGAAAGAACATGTAAAAACTCATTTAGATAACGATGGTTCTGTTACATACAGTGTCCTCAGAAGCAATGCCAGCGAGCCAACAGTATGCTGGAATTAACTGTTCTTAATGGAACAATTGTACTATTATAAATGACCTATTGCTTAGACCCCCATCATCACGACTACATACTGTGGATGTGGGATACTATATGGATGGTATCTTCTATCGCGGTGTAAGTAAAGTTTATATCATTAAATACATTTTTCTCATATACTGAGCAATTGTAAAAGGGTCACAAAGTCTGTTTACGTCTTGGTTTGTACAACTGTGCAGTCAGAAAAGTTGTGTGAGGCTTTTTTGGCTCGAGTCTGACAATGTTATAGGATTGCAAAGCTAAATCAGTGTTGAACACTCGATTGGTAAAACAAGAGTAAAGCTTTAATTTTCATCAATTGTGAGCATTAAAATACCTGACAACTAAAAGTAACTTACTTGGATCTCCATATTCCAATGGTCCTTTTCTGCATTAGCAGCCAACTTAGTTCATGTCTGAGCTGTATAAACACTGTCTTAAAGTCATACACTTGTCTCCCTTCTGTAAACCATCCATGTCTCTTTACTTTTGATTTCCCTGCTTCGTTCCATCTCTATCTTAATGAAAACGAGGCATACAGGGAAGTTGTTGACTTAGCATAGCTTATGTTAGCCAATGCTGAAGTTTTGTCCAGTGAGGATCGCAGACTGCAGTCTGAGGTTGACTCAGTAAATGTCAGTCCTGTCAATCACAGTTAAAACCACACACAGCTCTCATGAGGGCCTTTGTGAATGGCAGCTTATTATTTGCCCTAGATATCCTCTAAATGTTTAGGTCCGCTCTTGCTGTCCGAGGAGGGAACTGGATGTGTTTGCTCCTGGGTCTGGATGGCAAAGTCTAACAACACACAGCGACTCACACACACACACACACACACACACACACACACACACACCCTCTCATACCATTAGTGTCTTTATGACAGTGTCTTTTTTGCTTTTCCTTTTGGAAAGGAGCAAAGAAGTTAATCGTGGCTCTGTGTAACCATGTCTCTTTGCCCTTCATGCATCTGAGCCAAAATGACTTTTAGCTTTTTCATTCTATAATAATTTTATGACAACAGCATAGTTCAGGACACGGAAACCATGTAGGGACTTGACAGAGTTGAAAAGGCTGAAAGGATTAATTACTCCAGAAAAGCCTCGGGTAACCTTTTTAACTTTGCGCTTTGAAGTCGGATCTGATGGGGGTTAGGCGCCCCCTGTTAGAGGAAGCTTCATGATATCTGTACTTCTCTTATTCTTTATGGCTAATGGGTGGAGGGGGGGACTCTCTGTGAGGGCCCTGCATGTCACTTGTCACCTTACCGCTGTGTTGTGCTGCTAATTAGCACTAAATATCTTGGAGTCGGAAATTTCCAATTACTGCTCCCAGCGAGACCCTGAGCCTTTGATGAATGGCACCGAGGTAAAGCAGTTGGCCCTCCTGTAGAGGAACCACACACACATATACGAAGGAGTACACATCGTTGACGGGCAGATGAAATGTTAACCAGCCCTCATTTTAAAACTACCTTTTTCTCCAAATCATCCACGCTGAAAAAAACTTGCTAAAGTAAAGTAGCACTGTTTGTACATTTTGTTCTGTTCGTAGTTGTGTGTATAGATGGGCTGATGTAATGCATAGGAATTGGTCTCCTTATCCCACTCCAAACACTCTGCCTCCAGGAGGATTAGGCCACACTGTCGCGGCTATTGAGGGGAGCATAAACATCCAGCTAAACCCACGCTACATATGCACATAGTTATGGTGTGCAGACATGCTTACACCCACATGTTGTGTGCGCAATCTCACTAAGAAGACACTGTAGCACACACACACACACACACACACACACACACACACAAACGCACGCACGCACGCACACACACACACACACACAAACAAACGCACACACCGATGGATTATACTGTATGTCTGCTAGTGAGTTAAATTGATAGGTTGGAGCTTTTTGTCTCTGTGATCTTTTTATTTTTATTTTAGCCTTGCTTTGTAGTTCTCTATTAAACAGACCCCAGCCAAATCTTGCACCTGAGAGCACTCACTGAAGTGTTTTTACGGTCACAACAAAACGTGTACAGTATACAGTATCATTCATTTATTCATGTCCTCTCCTGCAAGAGTGCCAAATGAGTCATTAATATAAAAGCTCTTTGGGCTTTTAATCAAACCAACACCTGTAACACCGTCTGATTTGAAAGGCAGATTATGTTAATCTTTTGTTTAGACAGTCCAGGTCCATTTACGGTGATCTCCTCTACTTCTTTTAGTTTCGTAGAGTTTCTGTTTCAGTCTTTTGGACCTTCGGTTGCTACGTGATCAAAACCCTACCTTAATGGGGACATTAAAGGCGCTTTTCCACCGCATGGTATCAGCTCGACTCGACTCGACTCGACTCGCATTTTTGGCTTTTCCACCGCAATTTCATGGTACCTGGTACCACGTAGCGGCTGCTTTTTTGGTATCGCCTCGCTCTAGGGTCCAAGCGAGCTGAGCCGATGCTAAAAGGTGACGTCGGCAGACGGCCGGCCACTGATTGGCCAGAGACTATTGTCTGGCCAATCAGTGGCCAGAGACTACCGGCTTCATTCTGTAGTTTATTCTCCCCAACTCTCCGGGACTTTTGAGTGTATTTCCGCCGCATGCAGCCTTCTCTGGCTCTCTTTCATTTGATTTGCATCACAGATCCGAATTTATTTTCCATATATTCGCTAAGCTCACCCAGTGTTGGTTGTTGGGGAAGTTACTTACATACGAGAGGAGACATGTAGGGCAGCTAGCAGCTAGGCTAAATAGTAGCCAGCTGGGACAGACATGATAGCGAGCGATTACATTACAAGCCTCGGACTGAACTGATTACCTCAATAAAATATTCAGGCTGAGACACGGCTTGCATTTGAAAACACGTATCCTGAAACAAGCACTAAACAGTCAACTTTATCATGCCCGTGTTTACGTGCATAGGGATGTACGTTACGCATCCCTACAGCTGACTGTGTGGCAGAGTCACACATCGGGACAACAACCATCCCTCTTAATGGCCCGTAGCAATATTCTTCTACTTCTTTTAGCAAACAGATACAAGGGGGTATTTCTTAAAAAAATTTCATCCGTGTTTTTGGCGGTTGGTTCAGTTAATAGTGCAACAACTGCTCGTAATTTCTGCTTTGCTACTTTGCTCCGGAGTAGACTTTCAGCCCCTTACGACGACCCCGCCCACGTTCAGCAGGTACTATTTGCGGTGGAAAACGACCCGTGCTGCTACCAAACCAAGTTGAGTCGAGTCGAGTTGAGTCGAGTCGAGCTACATGTGCGGTGGAAAAGCGCCATATGTTTGTCTGGTATGTAATGAGACTGACTTGTTGGAAAAACATTTAAAAACACAGTCCCTTGTGACTTATTTGTGTCAAATAGAACGTTGGTCACGCATTGACTGACAATGGAAGTGTCCCTTCTCCATCACTCGTCGCTGGAGGACAATGCTAAAAACACAGGCTGATTCACGAGGCTCGCTCATTAATTCCCTCCCTGCCACGGTCTGATCCTATACGAGCCCCACTGTATCAGCCAGGAATGTCCACACCCTGACAGCTGTAAGGGAATCTGACTCATTTCTCCCTCCGTCCGTACTAAGAGTCCTATAGTCCTCCTTGTCTCTTTGACACACGCTCCACTCCTCCTTTCTTACTTGCCCTGTGCTCTCCACTTTATCAACTGTTGATTGAGAGCTTTGCCAAAGTGTTACTGCCTCCTACTGTTATTTGAGTGTACGTTTACTATACTATTGATTAGTATACCCGCGAGGGGAAAATAAATCTGTCTAAAAAGACTGAAATCTTTCTCCTATGGAACACACACACATGTACTGCCAGTACTCCTGGCTACTGTTAAATGGCTTTTTGATGCAGCAGCACCCTTACACAGCTCCACTCTATCAATGCACTGCTCTTCTACTCTTTCTCATTTCTTTTTGACGCTAAGGTTACAATCAAACCTAAAGGGGCTTACGGCTTTTCGGGGCAACTTAAAGGTCACATATTATGCTAAATGCACTTTTTAAATGTGTTCTAACATATCCATGGGTCCACGGTGTGCCTAGAGACTGCCAAAATATAAAAAAATAACAATCTCTCTTTTTCTCACACTCCCCCTTTCTGAAACCCCCACCCCTCCCCCCCCCAATACACTCCAGTCAGAATTCTCCTCGTTTCTGACCTCAAAAACCTGGAAAGCCAGAAGCTTCCACCGTGCAGCCCACACCCCTATTTCTTATTGGTCCACGGCCCTGACAGACTGAGGGCGAGGCGTATCTGGCTTTGCTTCCGGACAGGGGGCGGGGGGAGCTCAAAGATTGTATATTTACGAGGGGAGCTGCAGCTCTTTTTAAAAAATAGGCCATTGTGAGATTAGCTGAACATCAGCATAGTACAATAAATTATCTGAAAGTTTTTTTCAGCAAACAATTAAAGAAAAACGTATTAGGGACCACTAAGACCATATATTATGGCAGGGGTGGCCAACCAGTCAGAGACTAAGAGCCACATTTTTTACTGTGTTACTGCAAAGAGCCACATCGTACACACGGGTACACATGAACATCCCCCCATCCCTTCCTCATACACGCACACACACACACACACACACACACAGACCTCTGCTCAGTCAGATTTACTGTAAATGTCACAACCAAAATGATAATGCAGTAACGGCCTTAACTATGTTTCACCCGTTTCAGTTGAATTTTGTATTATTATTATTTTTTAAATAAATAATGCTTGTGCATGCTACCAGGCCCAGGGGCACAAGGGCTCAAGGGGGCCCTAAGCTAAGGTACTGATAACTTTACATGTCTTATAGTCAAAGAGCTTAGTCACTCATGTCAATAAAAGGTTCCAAAAAGGAATAGCCTAAATATAAGGAAATAAATCATCATGGGCCCCTCAACTAGTAGGGGAGAGATACAAAAGCAATTGTAAAGCAACAGCATTATTAGCTCTGTCTTAGGTTCTTCATGAGGGGCCTCTAAGGCCCCCACACACACAGGAATAAACTTTCTATGTGTAACTGTTCATAAAAAGTATCTATCCACCCTTTATCTGTTGAAATGGGTCTCTCCATCATATAACATGGGTCTGCAGACCAATCTACTGTTTTTGCAGTTGCAGAGTAAAGGATGCTGCCTGCTTAAGAAAAATCAGAAAAATAATGTTCCTTCTGCAGTTCAACATTTGATTTAGCCTCTAAATTTTCCTCTCTAAATGCATCAGATTGATGCATTTTACTTTAAAACGGTACACATTTTCTTCCAGTGTGCAATGCCCCCTGACCCCCCAACAAGGACCAGGGTCCCTCCCACAGTGTCCCAAAATCATCTGGGAAACACTGACGTTCTTAATGTGTTTTTTGCCAATAATTTTATGTATCTGTGCGGAAAAGTCAGTGTAACTGACTGGATAGGTAGGAGTGGGGGGGCCCTTTGAGAGTCTTGGTCCAGGGGCCTATTATCTCATAATCCGTCGAAGAACCAACTGGATTCCACAATCTTTTTAATTTTCACATTATTTATTAAAAAAAAAAAAAAAACAAAAAAAAAACAGAGGGCCCCACACTAGGACTTGAAACAGGCCCCCAGATCGTTAAGGCCGCCCCTGTGATAATGACAGAACTGGACTCCTACAGTACTAAGATGACAGGCCAGTCATTTTCAACAATGAACATTGTGTGCACTGCCTCACACACAAGCTCTCAGTTCAACCAAGTCCACAAACAAAAATATAACAATTTACAATAGCGTTTTTCTCTTACTATGCATGTTGCTTAGTGGGACTTACTTTTAGCATGGAGTGAGCTGAAGTGGCGCTGAAGATTTGAAGCCTTGAAATGCGCTAATGACGCCTGGCATATAAGGCAGAATGGCTTGGTATAACGTTCAACAAAAAATATAAACTCTCCCACACTGTTTCGGAACGAACTTGACACAAATTGTTTACTCACGGAAAGCCTCCCTCCAAGCTGAGCGGGCAGTTTTAGGTTGCGTCCACACCAAACGTTTGCGAACGTTATGTTACATCCTCAATTAAACATTTGCGAACAGGCATACACATACACATTAACAAAATAAAAAATGAAATAATAAACAACATGTAAAACGAACGTAAGAGCCGCATGAAACGTTTGCGAACATGCACACACATAGGCCCACACAAAAAAAAGTATAGCAAAGAAAAAGATATATATTATCACAAAATTTGATATGAACTGAAGAGCCGCACGATGCAAGGCAAAGAGCCGCATGCGGCTCGCGAGCCGCCGGTTGGCCACCCCTGTAATATGGTGTATAATAGTACCGAAAAGTGTATAATATGGGAGCTTTAAAACGAAGAAAGGAAGGATGAGTTCAATCTTGTCATGTAACTTGTTATCTATGTACCTCTATTTCCCAGGCTGAATAAATTGCTCTCGGGCCACAATTTAACCTTGATGCATGTAGGATATAAATTTACGAGCTCCTTGAGTTGCCATTATTCTTGTAGCTCTCATGCTCCGGGGCCTGTAGCTGTAAATCAGTGTCCTGCAGAATATGCGGTACATCCAAATGATGCAGACCAGCGAGGCCAAGCAGTAATGGATGTCAAGGAGCAGATTACATGGTGATGCTTTATTGATTGGCCACTGTCCCTGCACACGTCATTGATTAAGCAGCGGAGTGTGTGATCGCTGCATGCATTTAAGTAGGTTCTCAGGAAATAATAAAGATGCTCTATGTCAAATGCTAATCCTCCCTCCGGACGAGAAGTAAAAGCTGCTGTGTGTTAGTGTGTGTGTGTGTGTGTGTGTGTGTGTGTGTGTGTGTGTGTGTGCGTGCGTGTGTGTCTCTCTCTCTTGGGTTAAGAAACAAATTGATAAAACCTTCTATATTGTTAAAGGTCATTTTATATTTATATTTACATTTACATCATGGTAATTTACTGTATAAGTCAGTTATAGATATATAAACAGATGGGAATGTCAAATTATGTCAACTTCATCCCGGATATTGCAACAAGGCCTTCAACAGAGCCAGGCATACAAAGGAGGTTGTGTATTCCCCACGACTTGAACAGTACAGAAAAGTCTCCTGCAGTTGACATCTGCGATTGACAGTTTACGTATTAGTGCACATCTGTGTGTGTGTGTGTGTGTGTGTGTGTGTGTGTGTGTGTGTGTGTGTGTGTGTGTGTGTGTGTGTGTGTGTGTGTGTGTGTGCTGGTGTGTGTGTGTGTGTGTGTGTGTGTGCGGTTGCATTTAATGTAGGCAAGGTGTATCTGTGAAGCTGCATCACGCGTGTGCATTTCCACAAGAAGGGCCAGGAGGAAGAAATGTGAGAATGTGAATCTGAGTAAAATGGAATAAATTTTTAGATGGACAGTGAATAAATGAAAGGGAAAGAGGGAGTAGATTAGCTCAGAATCTGTCTTTTATAGAGTGTCTGAGAGAGCAAAAGGGCTGTCAGTGCTGCCTTCATCTTCCCCTCCTCCCCCATCAAAGCATCTTTGCTCTCATCTTGATCATACTCCCCCTTAACATCCCAAAGTCTCTCTCTGTCTCTCTCTATCTCTCTTCTCTTCTCTTTAACTTTTTCTCTTTCGGTGTCTCACCTTATCTTCAACCCCTGAACACAAATGTAGTCTTCCATAGTCTTGTTTGGCAGGCAAGAAAAAAAAATCTCTCACCACAATTTTTTTACACACGGTAATCTATTTTTTCCTTGGCTGCATGGTTTCAGTCTATCTGTGTACATGTGGATTGTGTTATTCTGCTATGTTGTGAGGTGGGTTCTAGTAGAAATGCATCGTATCACACAGAGTTCTGGGAGTCACCGCTGGGACTTCAAAGGGGGAAATGAAACTGAAAATGAACATGGAAAAACGTTTAACCGGCATGTCTCCTAGTCTGTTCATCAGTCAAATCCTGACTTGACACCAAGTCGTCCTTATTTTTGTCTACTTTCCAACTCATCCAAAAGCATCTCATCTGTATTGCGAAAACACAAATGGTCATCATAACTTTGGTGACACCTAACCATTGAGCATATTACATTTGATGAATAGAGATGGGTGACTTTTCTGCATGCTCTTGGCTGAACTGTGCTGTTTGATCCTTTTCACTACCTTCATCTGACTATCATTTGTTTACCTTTGGCCAACACATTATCTGGTTAGTACCATATGTCCACATACAGAAATAGAGCCAATTTGTGTGATACATTCTTAGCGTATTGCTGCTAAAATCCGAGGCAATACCTTTAATTTACGTGGATGCTTACAGTAAGCAAATAATAGATCTGAGTCTGAGTTTGTGTTAGGATGCTCGAGTGGGACCACGCATCACAAATCCGCAATATGGACATCTTTAAAGCAATCGTGCAACTCTCCTTTGGCCCAGGATTCTCTGGTTCCAATATGTGCATTAGAAATAGAATCATAAACTATTTGCTATAAGTTTTAAGATATATCTTTTGATACAAATCCTTTACTTGTACATCCAGTGTACAATTGGGGGTGAAATTTTTTGGGTCCAAAGCCCTAAAAGTATAACTGATGGACTCATTACGAAAGCAGCAAATGGTCAGTCTCCCTTAAATGGTTCCAATACATGTGATCAAATAAAAATCCAGAAAGGTACTCGGGTACTTCACCCTGTAGTACTTTACTTGATAGGCAATTACCTGAGTTTTATGTTTAATCCTAAACTCCATTGGTAGATAATGGAGAGAGACCAACACTGGAGTAATGTGCTCTCTGTGCTCTGTCTTTTTCTGTCCTAAAGGAAGAGCTGCAGTATTTTAAACCAGCTGAAGGCAAATCTGACTGGGGCCAGTAGAGAAATGTAGTAATCTAAGTGTGAACACACAAAAGCATAGATTAATTTCTCAGCACTTTAAAGGAGGGAATATGTCTCATCCTAGAATTATTTCTTAATAGGAGAAAGCATGACCAAACAGATGTGTTAATAAGTGTGAAAAGATTCTGAAAGGAATAAAGGCTGATATGATAGCAAAAGAAATGTGTCAGTATGCAAAGTCGACACTCTTTAATATTGCATGCATTACTTCTGCAGCTGTGTCTGTGCAGGTACATTATGTTGATGTCTGATTGTGCAGCTCATCCTTTATAATTATTATTTTGTATATTTTGTGCAACATTTCCATATACATCTGTATGCTGACAATACCCTATTATCAGATGTTGCCGATTCTCATCCATTAGCAATAAGGTTTTAGTAGTCAGATGAATTCAATAGTACTGGCTGATGGGTTAAGCTTGTTGTTCTTTAAATCTTGTGTCCCTGGCCTGGATTTGTTATGTGAGGTGGGGGTGCAGCAATGTTGCCCCCTTTTTCCCATTTCATTTTGAATTTACTACCAGAAGTTGCCAGAGTCAGAAATGTTCAGATCAGACTTGAATCAAAATGAAAGTTGACATTTTGTACAAAACCAAAAGCAGTTCTGGACTAGGTCGTGTAATTTAGAGACATGCTGCTAAAATACAGTTTACTCTTTATTACTAGTGATAATTGCAATCACACCTGCATTCTATTTGGAAATCTAGACCATTCTTCGCCTGCTAAAATGAATAATCTGCAAGTCCACATACACATGAAACAAATGCTATTTCAAAATCATTCAAATAATAAATTATTCTTTTTTCAAGATAAGCCGCTGTCATTTCAAATTAGACCTGCATTTTGTCAAGTCTCAAACCCTTACAAATATGCACAAGATAGTCATGAAACAAGTCTGGTCCTTCAAATAATTCTAAATGCAAAAGTTAACCAATGACCGTCACATATTTGGGGGGAGAAGGAGAGCAAAAGGTATTGAAGTTAAGAATCTGGATCTAATCCTTTCTTTTCCTGCCTTACAAAACCATTGTGCCATGCATGACGGATGATATCAAATGGTTATTCCATTTATTTTGTTTCGAGAAATTTCCGTTTATTGCACGCATTGCTTCATGGATTGTGTGACCACAGTATATCTTTAGTGAGTGCACACTGAATTCCATGCAATTCTTTGGGGAGATACTGTATCGCTATCTCTATGACAAAAGCTGTCATCATGGTCCATGGTTGTAGCCTAATTTGAACATATTGCAACAACTTGAATATTATTTAATTCTCTAGTTTGATATCTGTACAAAGATATGTTGACAGTTTAGTGAATTGATTGTGAAAATGTGCAGGTCAAAAACTACAGCAGTGACTATTTGTCATAGAAGATGTCACCACAATCAAGAAAACACACATCTCATGTAAAATGTCACTTTGATTCATTGTATGTGAGAATTAAATTGCATCTGTCAAGACTCAATTCAACTGCATCTCTAACAATTCATCCCTTGCAGTCTCTCTCTCTCTTTCTCTCTCTTTCTCTCTCTTTCTCTCGCTCTCTCTCTCTCACACACACACACACACACACACACACACACACCTTTGATGTTCTAAACTACCTTCTACTGTTGTGAAACTCAAGGGGTTTCTGCCTGTGGTGGGTAGTGCGTGTGTTGAAGGAAATCTCTGGAATGCTTTGTGTACAAAAAGCATCTATATAGTCTTTGTCTAATGCACAAATACACACACACAAGCACACACACACCCTTGCAAGCTTAGTCTCTATTACACACACACATCCACAAGCAAGCTGTGAGATGATTTATAGGCAGCCATGTCTAATGGATTGCTTTGGCACTTGAGAAATTATGAAAATAAATTAATTAGCCTTTAGTGACCCTGCTGTCTATCAACCTCTCTCACTCTCTAACACACACACACACACACACACACACACACACACACACATGCGCGTGCACACACACACAAACACACACATGCACGTGCACACACACACACACACACACACATGCGTGTGCAAACACACACACACACACATGCACACACACACAAACAGTGACCCAGGCACTTGGCTGCTCACTTTGGATGTAATTATGGTCTTAATGGGCTGTGCTTACCTGTCACAGATGTATTGTCACTAAATCATATGTGTGTTGCATTATGACATTGCAATGGTGCCAATTGTGTCAGACATAAAATAATTAACTGAATATTTTTCATTTAACATTCAGTGGTTGTCTGGTTGAATAACAACTATTTGATGCACATGACTACTACTCTTTTCAAATCAATCTAATTAACAATGTGTCAAGGACTTCTTCATTCATTTTTTGACAAATGGTTATTACTCTGTCTGCCACTGAGAAAGTAACACTGCACTGCACTGCCAAAGGTAAACCAGTGAACGCCGACGCAAAGACACAAACAGAGAGGGAGAACAGCATGCTTAGTTCCCCCTCAGTGAGGATTTGGTTGAAGTGCTGTTATTTTCTCTTTCTCTTCTGGCTGAATTCACTTGGAGAACAGAAAACTCTGACTGAGGAATATTGTTTCTCTCATCCTGTGTCCTTCTGCCTCTCCTTAACCACTACATATGTAATTCACTGCCCCTGCTTTTCCTTTTTGTGCCCTCAAATGCACATCAAGTGAAATGTTCAACTGCTTTTGAAAGAACGAGCAGCACAAAAAATACACCTCCTCCATTTAACGTTGGAAAACAAAGGGCAATCTTTTAATTGGATCGCAAAATAAACTCTCCATTTTTAGGCAAGCGTCCAGCTCAGATGCTCGCACTTATTTATTTGTGATTTTGTGTTTCTCTGAGCTCTGAAAAGCATCTCGTTTGAGACAGAGAGAAGTGTCCGTCTCATTTGAGCTGTCTACTCTGTATAAGTATAAATAAGTCTGTAGTTCAGAACCAGAGACCTGCAAATATACGCAAACACAGAGGTTGGGGAGGCTTTCGCTATACTCACAAGCCTGTGCATAAGATGTATGTGTTCAATTTAGTCTCCTGCTGTTTATCCCGATTCCCTGCTCCTTCCGTGAGTGACAGATAAGCAGATGGCAAGGACTGTAGGTGTGTTAGTTTTAACCGTCTTGACAAATCTCATATTCTTTTTAATACTTTGTCTGAACAAGATGACATTACAATGCATAACTTATCATTTAGCTACAATTGTATCGAAAGTGCCTTCCAAATAAGTGCATTGAGGGAACATACCCAAAACAAAAGAAATTATGTGAATACATCAGCTTCAAATAAGCCAAACTGCAAAGTAGTACATACACATAGTATAAATGTTAGTGCAAATGTAAGTTTGCGTTTTTCTTTAGCCAAGGAGAACAAAAAATTGCTGTGTAGGGCTCAAAGGAACTGCATAGTCAAGTGATATGACTCTGTCCACATTATTTCTACATTAGCTCTCCTGAGAACACCTTATTCTAAGGAGCGCTAATGTAATAATTATGGTGGATAGAGACATATAACTCAACTTCCCAGTTCCTCTGAGCTTTACGCAGCACTGCAGCAGCAATTTTGGTCTTCTGGCTTTACTGTTTGCTTTCTCTTTGGCGTACTTTTTGACCACAGCAGAGACTGTGATAAACCCATCATTGAATGCAACCTGTCCAGCACCAAGTACTTAGCAGCGAGCTAAAGACCCGACGAAACATTCCTGGGGAGGGGTGGGCACCGAAAAACAGAACTAAACAGTAACAGAATACCAAACCAAAAAAACATAGGAGAGAGAATATTGGGCTGAAATTTGCCAGGTGGCCAGAAAATACGGCTCCAAATGAAAATGTTCCCCTGTTCCACTGCTGGATGAGTAAATAGGCAGCTGTTTGACACATGTTTGCTTCTAAATATGAATTTTAAAGTCGAAGATATGCCAATGGTGTGTTCACATCTTGCTGCCAACAATTGGCAAAAAAAACTGCCATCGCAGGTTTGCTCAGAAGGGATTTAGACATTCTAATGCACTGATTCAACACGTGCCTTGAATGCAAAAGCGGTAAACAGAAATCTTCTTTTTCTTATCTTCTTTTTTTTCATAACCCATGTGCTTACTTTTACAACGCAAACAAATCTTTATTGATGAGACGCAAATGGAGAGAGTGAGGTCAGCCTAAACAAAGAGAGGGAGATAGAGAATGACAAATACAGATGGTTGGATGGATGGAGGGAGTGAGTCAGCGAGAGAGACAAAGAGAGACAGAGGGAGGTTGAGAGACATAGAGGGATTATTAGCGTTTGTGTGCAGGGATTAGAAAGGAACGCTGAGGTCTGACACCAGAATATGATCTTGCTCCGGCTTAGTGTCACTGTCCTCTCCTCCGCTTTTCTCCTGTGTTACTCCCGTCACATCACTCACCTGTCTCTGATTCACTCTCTCCCCATCTCCCAACACGCACGTGCACACACACACACACACACACACACACACGCACACCTGAGAATTTCAATGAATGGTACATTCGGATCACAAGACAATTTCTATGGATTTTCCCACCTTAGATGCAGCTGCAGAACAAATCCGAAGCCTTTTTTCTGGCTGGGTGGAGATCATGAACAATACATTCTTTCCAGATGAAGTAACTGCACCGTATACAATCTGATTTAACACACACACACACATTTAACACACTGACTCACCAACCGTGCTCACTGTTTGTTAAGTGAAACAAGTAAAAGTCGTGTTTGGTTTAGACAAAAAAAAAAAAAACGTTCCTAACCACCTCGTCTGTCTCTGTCTCCTTCAGACCTGAGTTGGACCTGGACTATGACAGCTACCATGAGGAATACTATGACAGGTACTATCACAGAGCTACACGCATGGCGGCTCGCACACATTACTCTTTGTCTGATGTGTCTAAAGCTGATTCTTCAGCCAGTAGTCTCGCTGTCTGCCACACTGCTTGTCAGTCACCCTGTCATTGCTTACTTGTTGTCTGTTAATACCGCGTATCAAACTCACACCCAGACACACAAATGCACACAGACACTCAAAAGGTACTGAGTTACAGGATTACTTTAAAGATGCCCATATTGCGGATTCGTAATGCGTGGTCCCGCTCGAGCATCATAACGCATAGTCAGACTAAGTTCTATTTGCTTACTGTGAGCATCCATGTAAATTAAAGGTATTGCCTTGGATTTTAGCAGTAATGTGTATCACAACAATTGGCTCAATTCCTGAATGTGCACATGGTACTACCCAGAGAATTTGTTCATTTCACATGAGTGTGCCTAATTACCATAGCAGTCAGCTAATGACCATTATATTGCCAAATATTCCAGTTGACACAGATATACTGTATATATATATATATATATATATATATATATATATATATATATATATATATATATATATATTAGGGCTGTCAAATTAACGCATTCATTTCGATTAATTAATCACAGAAAAATTAACGCGATTAAAAAAATTAACGCAGATTAATCGCACTTCTATAGTGCCCTTTGACCCGGTGCAAAAGTGCTGCGCAGCTTGGTGAGCTGCACTGAGCTGCACCTGTAGCTTGCATACACAGCCCGCACGGGTGAAAGGGAGAAAAGTAAAGAGAGAAGCAGAGGAAAGGGCGGAGCCGAGGGCTCCATGGACGGTTTATGGGATGCTTTGGGCAAATAAGCATGAAGGTAGGAAGACATCTTACTTTATTCTCCGCAGTGTCTGTGCATTATTGATTTTGTGGGTGCAACAATATAGGTTCAAAACAGTATCTCTCAATCTTCCTCCGTGTGTCTCAATTTTGTTTGCTAGCTGTCTCGTCTCCCGCGTAAACGGACACCCGCCCTGTGTGTGTGTGTGTGTGTGTCAATATTTTTGCCTATAAGTACAACGATGGTGAATGAATCGGCATAGGCATCTGTGGGAGTGCAGCGCTGTCTGTGTGGAGACAGAAGTTACGAGAGATGGAGAGCGAGAGAGAGAGAAACAAACTGTAGCAGGCTATACAGCTGTTTATAAACAGGTATAAAGGTGTCATAAAAGTATGCGATTAATTTAGATTAATTAATCACAGAGCCTGTAATTAATTAGATTAATTTTTTTAGTCGCTTGACAGCCCTAATATATATACATATAAATTAAATACGTATTGTTTCGGGTTGTGTTGATAGTGAAGGGAAGCACTTTTGGACCCAGAGTTAAACAGAGAAACAGCTCGTAACAAAGTGCTTTTAGCTTAATTCAGGGCATACTTACCATATACAGTAGTATTAGACCAAAATTAGAAATATTAAACTTTAGTGAAAGACTTAGACAGTTAAAAGCATTCACTTTTGTTTGACTTTAATTGAACTAAAACTTGAATGCGGATATTTTCTCAACCCCTGAAATATTCAGATTAAAATCAGAGAATTGTGGCCATACTTGAAGGCATCTGTTGTGGAAATGGTGACATGCATTTGCTTAGGGTGCTTAGGGTAAGGTTCTCAGCCAATTTGCAATTTCTACCTGCTTCCTGATTAGTCTGACGACCACCACACACCAGCTTTATAAAATGCCCTTTGTAAGACTGAAAATTAATGAATTGTTTTGGACTTATTATGAACTCCTTTGAAGTATGTGTTTACCTTTGTCAATGTTAGAGCAGAACACACTCCTGCGCAGTGTGTACAGTTAGTGCAGTGGTGAGGTGGCACAGTAGTTGGATAGACTGAGCTCCACTCAGAGTAGCTGTGTATGATTGGTTTGCCACTGAAATTGCGAAGGGACATTTCTACATCCCCAGGCCTCACTCATAAACACTCCACTCAGAACATCTGAATAAAATAACATAGTCACATTGTCACACACACACACACAATCACACACACACACACACACACACACACACACAATCACTCACACACACACAATCACACACACACACACACACACACACACACACACACACACACACACACACACACACACACACACACACACACACGCACACACAAATATGCACCTCATTCCACTGCCTTTCTCGCACATATCTTCAGTATGCTCTGTTGCTTGGAGAACTGTATTAGATGTCATCTTTTCTTTGTTTTCTTCCCTCTTTGGTTTGCCTTGCTCTGCATTTCTTTCTGTCTTTGCTCAGGGGGGAACACTCACCACTGATTTTCAATTTGTTTTTAACACAGTGCATGATTATCACCCCCCTTGCTGTTGGCTCACACTGCTGACAGCTATGTTTGTGTGAGTGCGTGTGTCTGTGCGTGTAGGAATGGAAGTGTACGTGTGCATACTTTTGTGTGTAAGCACATGTGTTTGCCTCTGGGTATGACTGCGTGGGGGACTTGTGTGTGCTTGCTTGTGTGTGTGTGTGTGTGTGTGTGTGTGTGTGTGTGTGTGTGTGTGTGTTTCTTCCTGCGTTTGCAGTTTGTGCACATCAACATGAGGAAAAGAGAGAAGTGACTGTTTTGTGTCCGCTGTGCTCTTGTGCCAACACCAACGAAAAGTGTCTTTCAACATGCAGCTAACACCTCAAGCTGACAAAGCTGCTTTCCATGTGGGGTCTAATCCATAGAGACAAACACTCCCTCTCACACATACACACACACACACACACACACACACACACACACACACACACACACACACACACACACACACACACACACACACAAACACACAAACACACACTCTTCTGTAATCCCTGCTCGTCTCCCCATTTCTCATTGTCTGTGCTCCCATTCACTGAGATGACACTTCAAAGCCAGCGTAACAGTACATTGTCTATCTGCCCCTGCATACTGCTCGTAAGGACTTTAAACTCCCATAAGTCGTCAGTGTCTGTGTCTCCACCACATGGACAATGCTCAAAGCTGCTAATCTAACACACTTAATGGCAGCCTAATACACTTCATCCTTGTGTGACATTGCGATGTGTGTGTGTGTGTGTCGGTGGACTGTGGATGTGTTAAGCATACAGTCACACATCTCTTTATTAAGTTAGAGAGGCTTCCCAGAATACAGCGGAAAGAAATAACAGAGTAAAAACTTTTCAGGAATCTGGCTCAATCAGTTAATTACCGTCAGACTCCAAGTCCTCGGCTTGTGATATACAGCAGAAAAGCTTTTAAATGCTCATGGCTTTGTAAACAACTTTAAACTGTCTTCAATCTATCTGTATATCCAGATTTTGACTAGATCCAAATGAGATGGATTGCCGTAACCACAGAGCATCATTATGTATCAGTATGTATTCTGAGCTGACCACCATTGAATAAAATGATCAAGATTGTGTTACCTGCAAATCCTGAAGAGCACTAAACTACATCTCTAAAGGCCAGGACACACCGGCCCGATAATCGCCGTCGTAGAGTCGGGAGGGGGCGGGGACACGAATCTGTTTGGTGTGTGCCGTGAAATCGGTCGTCGTAGATGTCGTCGGGCTTCTTTTGAGCCGATTGAACATGTTCAATCGGCGGCGGGCAGTCTTTCAGTTGGAGCAGTTTGATTTGTGGAGGGCTAGCGAATCAGTGAAGCCCGGAAGTGAGGCGGGTAGCACAAACAGCTAACAACAGTTAGCCATCGTTTTAAACTGTTTGTTTGTTTCGTTCAGCGAGTACTCACATGCATCAACCCTTGTTGACTGCTCGACACCATGCCCGACACGCTCTGCTAAAAATGGTGCTCTTTATGGTCCATAAATATAAATACGTATTGCTCTCTATGTTTATGGTCTAGGGAGCCGTCCCATCATTTATTTATTTATTTATTATTCTTTCGGACAATTCCACACAATACACAATTTTCTCTTGCAAATATTCATACATCATACTTTGTGTTGTCCGAAGGGAGACGGAAGAAGCCAAAGGCTTATCAGGTCCCGCCCCCATTTTCATCAAATTCGGATTCAGATACACAGTTACTGTTACAGAAAATAAAAATAAAACAAAAAACACATTTTTTTTATATATATATAGCTATATATATATATATATATATACATATATATACATATATATATATATATATACATATACCCATACATTTTTTTTTTTTTTTTTTTTTTTTTTTTAAGAATCTGCAGTCCAATACACAGTCAGATTTTAATGTAATTGCTTAAGCTTTTAAGATCAGTTCAGCACAGTTCAGTTTTTCTGTGACAATGCCAAGTGTATAAAGTGTGAAGTGGCCTTGTATTTGGCCTGTTCCATTTCTTAACTGGTAGTCAAAACACTTCTGCAAAAGTATTCAAAAACAAGTCTGACTGCTGGCCTGTATTATTCTTTACAATATTGATATGTAAGTGACATTGACATTGTGCTCAGGTTATTAGTCTGTAATTTTCAATAATTTTTGAAACATAATTTGCTTTGAAATTGCGCAAACTGCAACTCCCTGTGACAACTTCATCAAGTCCATTCCACAGCTTAATACCCTTTACAGAAATCGAAAAGGATTTAAGTGTGGTCCGTATATTTTTCTCATTTCCGGCTTCCGTATTTTTTCGGGCCACAATACAGATTAGCACCACCTGCTGTTATGGAGCCATTACATCCCGCGCAAGCGCAGAGCGTACGGAAAGTAAGCAGTCGGTTTGGTGTGTTCTTTGCACTTTTTCGGCCGCGACGGGAAGACTGGAGCTGCCTGAATCGGCAGTCTCCATTTTCGGGTAGTCGGACTGGTGTGTCCTGGCCTTAAACACTATTAACTAGTACGACTAGTGTGACAGAGGATTGCATGAGGCTGTTTGAGAGGAGTTTTGAGGACATTTACAGCCACTAGAAAGCTCTTCATCTAAGAATGGGCATTGGGCAACTGTCGATTTTAGTGTCAAAGGAGTCAATACTAATTATACTTACTCAATGATAAATGCCGAATCATTTTAGATTTCGAGTGTAAGGGCTGATTTAATAGTTCGCTGCTGGGTAGGTGAACTTCTTGAGAGTCCATAACAACACTCTTTTTGGACTGTGATTTCTGGCTGTTTCTCACGGCTGATAATGTTTCAGATGATGAAACAGGTTCGTAGTGTTGCCGTCTTAGCTTAGCTGGCACATGTCTTTGGCACAGTTTCCAGTGCCCTTCCAATCATAGATTTGAGTGCCCTAGTTCCCATGCTTTGCTCATTGGTGATTGGTCGGTTTTGATTCTGTACCTGTTTTAAAGCTGGTCATTGGGTCAATTAGGTTTGTGGTCGAATGTCCCTCTCTTCTCCAAACACAACATCAATTGTTACAAGGTACACAAGCCCACAGCACCCATCCAGTGTCGTTTCCCGTAAGCACTACAGAGTTTGACTGTGATACACCCCCTGTCACCAGCACTACTAGCCTGGCGGGGAGCTATTGATCGGCCCCGACATAACCAATTACATTCACTGACAGATAGAGACACTGAGATGTCCACGGGGAGGACAAAACGCCAACGAGAGAGACAGAGAGAACAGAGAAAGAAAGTAAACGACAAGTGGTCACAGAATATAAATATCCATATTTTTCTACGAGATGCTCATACAGATGCCTTTTTTCACTGTCTCGTCTTTCCCTCTAAAAGCTGTTGTTTTGTTCTCCCAGACTACAGGGTGGTTCGAAATGTTAAAAATATGAGTGCCAATACAATGCCCCCTTTCACTTTTACTATTTTCTTCAAATATTAAGTGTTGTCCTAATGCAGGCAGCTGTCTACACACAAGTCTAAACATAGATTGAGAGTTGTTGAAACACTACTCTATGGTTTGTTTGAACATTGTTCTATTCCTTGTATCAATATGTACAGTATATAATGTGAAACCACCTGTAGGTTTAAATTGTGGCTTTAAAAGCTCCTTCATAATAAACAGAGGCTGCGGGCCGCTCAAAGTATATCTGCAGAATTAGTATCTTCTCTGCTGTCCATCAATATGCTCAGTTTAGTCACCAATATGTGGATAATTAGCCTATGTTTAATTAATTAGCCTATCTCAATGCACATCCCCACACATTCACTTATCTCAATATAAGCACAGTTAAAGATCCGTTGTTTAAAAAGTTGTATGTACCCTGTATGTTTTCAGGGTGTACGACTACCAGCGTGTGCCCGCGTCCCTGTCTCCTCTGCCCCTGGGACCCAGTCTGGCCAAGCGGTCCCGTTCCTCCTCCTACTCCACCGGCCACAGACGCACTCGAGACAGAACCCACTCCAAGAGCTCCAGAGCTCACTCCACTGGTTCAGCCACAGCCAAGTGTGAGTAATAGCAACGGACTAAAGAGGTTGCTGCTTTATAGGGGCGGCTGCAGCAGATTTAGAAAGTTCGCTTTTCCATATGAAAGCAAACACAAAACATGTGCTAAATATAAAGCTAGGATTATAATATCATTGGTAGTGACGGACAAAATATGATGGTATTAAATTAATTTAATATAACATTTTACAATTTTCACAATTTGACAATGCCTTGATGAGACAAAGGATGCAGCTGCCGAGAGTTGGATGAGAGGAATGATGCTTTGGCAGACCAGCATCTCTAAAGCTCACAAATGAACACATTGTATCTTCTTTTGCTGAGTTGGAATGACATCAAGTAAATTTTTTCAAGTATTTGAGCAAACATTTTAGGGAAGCTACTTCTACTTTACTTGAGTTATTCCTTTTCATGCAACTTTAATCTTTTACTCCACAACAATCAACAGGGATTGTGGGCTACTTTTTACTCCACTACATTTGTCTGACAGCTTTAATTATTTCAGACTAAAATGTTTCACTCCCTTCCAGTCCTTTGAAAGCCATGTGTTGCCAAGTGGGGTGATTTCAAATTGAAAGCATTCTTCTTATAACTAAAGTGTATCTCAATGGGTTGTAAAGATGAACATACCTCATAATATCAATAAAAACAAATAAAAACATTGCAATAGCTGGACAATATATCACTGTCTGTTTTTCTGAGCTCATGAAAAGTGGACTCATCTTAACAGAGGTTTTAATATAAGATTGTTTGTTTAATTTCTACATAAATAATAAAACAATTTTAAAAAATCTAGTTATGGTTTTACAAGAGGATTTGGTATTATTTCTTGACTCGGCTGTCTATAGCAATGTCACAGTGATGACGAGACCCCAGAAGGTCATCTCGCCCACTCTACTGTCCTTGACATTTTTACACTGACGTATCTGTGCAGTTACACAAACCAGATAGCCTATAACGTGTTAATTAGTGAGCTTTAGAGGTGATGGTATGTGGATTTGGTTGCATTTGCTCAAAGCTGTTTTCTTGATTCCAGTTGTTATGCTAAACTAAGCTAAACTAACCACCTGCTGGAGGTAGCCTTTTTCCAATTCAACCATTAGAGTGTCATCAATCTTTTCATCTAATTTCAATGCAAGAAAATACCTAATAATGTTCCTCTTGAGCTCTCCCCAAAGAAAGGTCCAGGTTGTGCCATTTGGCAATGTCCCTCACACACACTCTCTCTCTCCCCTACCCCCCCCTCTCTCTCTCTCACTCTTTCTCTCTCTCCCCCTCTCTCTCTCCCTCTCTGTGGCTGCAGTGGGCATGGACGAGCTGCAGGTGATTAAAAAGGAGCTGACTCTCATAAAGACACAGATCGATGGGCTGCTTGACAGTCTGGACAGGATGGACACACAGGGGGACGACCACAAAGGTGAGACACTCATTCACCAGGACAGTGGAGGCAGGTACGGGTGTGAGATCCAATGATAGATAATCTATCTGCACATCAAATTCATTTTAAAGGCAGACTTTTTGGTCGATATGCCACTTTGAGATTTCTGCTTGATTAGCTCCACCAGCCACAACCAACCCCAATTTTAAAAAATGATGCAGGATCAGTGCCGCAGGGACAGTAGTGGGCCGGGCTGGGGGAAGGGAATGCAATGGCCTACACTGCACCACACAAGAGCCACTCCTAGTTTTACCTGACGAATCAATTATTTCCCTCCCGTCAGGATGTTTTTTTAGAAAGTTGAACCAAGGCCGAGCTTTCAGTGGCGGCGTGTGTGTGTTGATTTATGGTGGTGAGCAAATTATGGAACATGCTGAACAAACAGTGTGGTTGAAGTAACTGACTGATGAAGCTTCACAGAACGGGACCAATATCAAGGGTCTGAGAACAACAGCAGATGGAGGTGTGTGTGTGGAGGGAATATGCTGCTGCTGCTGCTGCTGCTGCTGCTGCTGCTGCCCCCATGTGGACATTTGAACACAATGCGGTTACATCGCCTGCCAACATGAGCAACAGCTCAGGGGAAACAACAGGACAAAGCTTTATTATCCTGCCTCGGGAAGTTGTTTTTACTGCAATCTTAATTAAATGGATTGTAAAACTCGCTGCTGTTGTGCAGTCCACCTTCCTCTAAGCACTAAAGACTTTAATGGCTGCTACACTAACAAACAAAGACAGTGCTTTAACCTTGAACTTGAACTGGTGCGTAATAACGTCAGGCTGAATTCACAATTAGACAGCGACATTTGTCCTGTGGCTTTAGCCGTTGTAGGTGAACACTTCATGAAAGTGTGTGTTCATGTGTTTGTTCTATCTATCTATCTATCTATCTATCTATCTATCTATCTATCTATCTATCTATCTATCTATCTATCTATCTATCTATCTATCTATCTATCTATCTATCTATCTATCTA